>JAHBMJ010000057.1:0-60789 GCA_018398765.1 Chromera velia | reverse complement strand
GGGGGGGGGGGGAGGGAGCGTGAAGACGCGGGAAAGACGCAGAGAGCCAAACGAATCGAACCAACTCCCTTGCAATAATGCAGAGAGCCATTCCGACCTAACTGCACACCAAGCCCTCCCTCTTGGACCCCCCATCTGTCTGTCTGTCTGTCTGTCTGTCTGTCTCAGGTATCTTTATGCCTCACAGGCTGGTTTACCTGTTGAATGAGTCTGCATTTATGCTTTTTCAGAATTCATACAGAAAATAAATGCATGGGCTGACCTGCTGAATGAGTCTGCATTTATTCTTTTTCAGCATTCATACCGAAAATAAATGCATGGGCTCACCTGCTGAATGAGTCGGGGTTTTGTTGCCAGCACGGTGAGGGCTGCAAGGAGCCAGCAGCTGCCGAGCTCGCCCTGATCAACCTCGGCCGTCCAGTCCCCCCAGCCCCTCTCTCCTGCCGTCTCCAGAGAGGGGGGGACGTCCTCGGAGGCGCTGAACAGACATACGGGGCGGCCGTACACACGCTCAGGCCGGACCCACTGAAGGGTGCACCCTGCCCCGTCGGAGGTCAGGAAAGTCGCGGGTGTGCCTAGGTTCTTCCTCGTCTCCGCGTCTCTGTACACCTGCTCCCACACAGAGAGACCTGCATAGAGAGAACCCCCTGCAAGTAGGCGCGCGTTCAAACTCGGAGGCTGATAGTCGGCTCCGAGAATGCTCACGTGAGAGGGCGGAAATTGGTCGGAGTCTTTGAACCTCACGTTGCACCTCTCGTGCATCGACCGCACCCCCCTCACGATTCTCTCCAGAGTAGTGTCTGCCAGGCCCGTGTGACCGGAGACGTCTGTGATGCCCCGGTGAAGGAGACGCTGCTCCAAGCCCGGACCTGACTGCTGACCCCTCCCCCCCCCTGCACCCCTTCCTCCAGAGGGCTGCCTGAGGAGACGCCCTGACTGCCCCCCCTGACCCTGCCCGGGTACGGCGAGGGAAGAGGACCCACCCCCTCCCTTGGGAGAAGAGGCGGAACCGCCAGATCGCATGATTCCTGTTTTCTTGGGAGGGGCGTGGGTCCACATAGATGGCGCCGCCACTTTCTTTCTGGGTCCCCTCCTTTCCTCCTCCTCCTTCTCATCTTCCTTCTCTTCAGCCTCTACCCTCCCCTCCTCCTGGTCGCGTGCACTGCAGGAGAAGGGGGACATGACCGAGTGGGACGGCTCAGGCGCCGCCGCCTCTGCGGCCCCCAGTCGCTGCATGGCCTCCTCCAACGAGACCGCCCGTCCGTGTCCGTGCGGCGTCGCCATGGTGTCCTGGCTGTGGGCACGAACAGAGAAGGCGAAAGGGGGGGCGTCGGACGGCAGGGACCCCCCCCTAGGCATGACGGAGCCGCCTTGAGGGGACCCCCGTATTTGTGTGGAGCTACTCGCCCCTCCTTCCCTTCCCCTGCCCTTCAAAGAAACAGACACAGAAGGCAGATTCCACCGGACAACAGTTGTTGCGGCATCTGGTGAAGGGGCAGTAGGGAGATGAGGGGGGGGGTCGGTGGAACTGTGGGGCAGTGAGTGGGAGACTGCTTCTGCGGGGCTCGGTGAGGGTTCTGTGCGCAGTCTGAGGCGGTGAGGGGGGGGAACGCTGTCGGCGGCAGCGTCTTGAGATGGTCCCGCAAAGCGATTTTGGGAGGCGAAAATTTTGTTGTTTCCTGAGACTGTTTCTGTTTGTTGGTCTGCAGAGAGAGGGACTGGCGCGGCCTTTAAATATGATGAGTATCCCTCTGCTTCTGCGTCCCACTCTCCCTGCTGTAGGGGAGAGACGGCAGACAACAATTCACTTGCAGGCTTACATTCTGTGGTAGGCTGCGACATGAAGAGAAACTCGTGTGCGTGATCTGTGGTGTGACGGAAGGAAGCCCCTTGGTGTACTGAGGATAGAGGAGCAAAGGCAAAATCCCGGGATGGCTCTTCTGTTTCGTCTGCAACTTCCCCTGTCTCTTCTCCTGCTGGAGTCTCTGAGAATGGAGTCTGCAAGTGGTGTGCGAGTGTGGGGGAGCCTCTCGACGCACAGCTGCTGGGTGCGACCGGGTCTTGACTCTGACTGCATGCACCCTCCGTTTCTGTCAAGGCAATCGGGTTGGGTGGCAGGGGGTGAGAGAGGGGGGCGACGAATCTGGGAACCCCGGGGCGCGCCGGGGCAGAGGGGGGCATGCTGATGCTGTGAGGGGCCGGGGAGGCGGTGAGTGACGCGACGCCGCCGCCGGGGTATAATCTCGCAGGAACAGGGGGCGAGGTGGTCTCTCCGATTGCGCTTGTGGAGGGGGGGGGCGAGAACAGGGGTGGGGCTGCTCTGTTGGCGGCGGGTCCCTGGAATGCGGCGACGTGAACGAAGGGGGGGGACATGTGGGTGGGCTCATCCGTGTCCGTCGCCCCGAAGGCTGAGGAGGGGGCGGTGGCGGGGGGGACCAGTCGTTCCCCCTCGTCTGAAATGTTTTCACACGCAGCCGCCTCCTCTTCCCCCGCCTTCAGGGTTGCCTCCCCCTCCCTGAGGCTCTGCTGCCCCATTCTCCCCTGCACCTCCGTGAACGGACCCGGTTCTCCTTCTTCCCTCTTTCTCGTGGGTTGTGTCTGCGTGGGTCTGTCTCTGCTTCGTCTGTCTCTGTCTCTGTGCTCGGGCTGTGCCGCCCAGACGGAGCGGAAGAGAGCGAGGGCAGAGGAGAAATCAGTTCTCCGACCAACGCCAAAGACCTCCTCCTCTTCTTCATTCTCCGCAGCCGCAAGTCTCTGCATGGATGCATGGAACGTATAGAAGACAGAGAGAGTGCACAGAAAAACCCAAATGCACAGTACGAACCCACTCATTTCTTTCTGTTGTCTACAACTCACAAGAAGCCCTTACACAGAGACCAAACAAAAGGCAGTCAAGTGAAGTGACAGTCTCTTTTTCACTGCTAGAGTCCTTCCTGTCAGATAGGTAGGTTTCCCATTCAAAAAAGGTTTATCACCCCTCCCCCATGCACGCACCTGGACAAATCTCGGGTCGCTGTCCGTGACCATCGACAAGGGAGACTCCAGCCCTCCCAGAGGAGACAGAGACGGCCCTCGGCCTGCCTCTCCCACGTCCCTCTCCCTCTCCTGTTGTCTCTCCACAGCGTCTAGGGGAAGCTCTCTGCCCCCCAGGGCCTCTACCGGGGTGCCCATCAACAGGGTGCTCACTCTGCCCCCCGGCTGCTGCTGAGGGAACACAGAGGAACCCCCCCCCTCTCTGCCTGCCTGGTGGAAAATTCTCCCCAGAGACATGGAGGAGGACACGGAGGAGGCTCCCGTCTGACGACGACTGTCCGAACCCGAACGAGAAACCGAGCCCCCAATCTGCAGGGACAGTGGGAAGACACGAACACACGAAGCATATAAATGCGAAGATGCAGATGTGAGAATCAAATTGCCCCCGCGCATTTTCTGGAATAACATTTGAGGCTCAAACTCGAACAGGAGGATTCGCGTCCTTTCCCAACGCACATTCGAACGTTCCCTTCAACTCTCGGAGCGGATAGACGAACCCGCCTTCCTTCCTAATCTACGGACACACTGTCTGTCTGTCTGACTGACCGTCGGTTCAAGCAGCCGTCTCCGTGCCGCCTCAATTCGCCACAGTCGATTGAACTCTCTCTGTCTCTCCAGGTGCAGTTGCTGTCTCTCTGTCGCGGCCTTCCTCAATTTCCTCCGCACAGGCGCAGACAGAGTGGAGATCTCACGAGGCTGGGCAGTTGCGAACTCTGGGCCGAGGGAGCGGAACAGATGGAGGAGCGTTCTGGATTCATCCGAGTGAAGAGACGCAGCTGTCGTCACAAACGTCAACCGCATCTCCACAGAAACGGAAGCCTCAGCAATGGACCGTCTCTCCCTCTCCTCCTCTACCCGCTGCGCCCGAAGCGCCCTCTCTGCAAGCCCACTGCCAATCAGCCACCCACACGGACTTTTCCGTTTCGGCGTTGCGTCTTCCCCCCCCTCCGCTTCGACTTCCGATAATGCGGAATTCTGATTTTCGGGGTCTCTCTCCTCCTCGGCAAATGCCGCTTGACGCTCCCCCCTCTGAAACTTCAAACTGAACAGGGAGGAAGCCTGGTCCTGGTCCTCCCCGAACGTCTCCTCAAATCTCCGTCTCTGCTTCTCCTTCTCCTCCTCCAGAGACGCAGCACACGAGACGCTCTTCCTCCCCGACGAGACGGGGGCCGTCATCTTCCGCGGACGGAAAACGGCGGCGGGGGCCGAGCTAAACACTCCCGGGCCGCCTCCCCCCTGCCACCCCTGACCGCGTCCGTGCAGCAGGTGGGGTTCCATCTCTGGGGGATTGAAATTCGAGAGCTCCGTCTGGGGGTCGAACAGGAGAGTCTTCTTCACAGGGCAACGGGAGGCTGCCACGGCAGTTCTGCGTGCGTCAGCAGAAGATTCATACACATATAAGTATGCGTTGACGTACGTGTGTGTGTGTGTGTGTGTGTGTGTGCGTGTGTGTGTGTGTGTGTGTCTGTGTGTGTGTGTGACGCAGCGTCTGTTCTGCCAGTATTACAGCATGTACGGTTGGTAGGAATGGGACCGAAGGACTGAAAAAAAAAAAACGAAGAGGCATTACGTGCCGGAGAGAGAAAGAAAGTGGAGACGGACAGAACTGCTTCAAAAAAGAAAGCAGAGTGAGAGAGACAGAGACAGAGATCCAAATTGCGCCGTCCCACCCTCTCTCGTGTTCCTTTCCCAGCCCGACTCACTCAGTTTTGGAACAATGCGCATACAGTGTCATGCCAAAAAAGGACTCACTCGGTGTGTCTGGCCAGATTCACAGAGAGGTACTCTGCGTGTTCGAGCACCGACGCCCTCTGGGACCCTTCAATTTCCCAGTGGGACAAAAGCGCCAACGCCAGGGGGACGGGGAAGGCCAGGAAGAAGAGACCGACTGCAGCAGTCAGGAAGGAAAGGAAAAGGAAGAATGAGAAAGAAGAGACAAAAGGACCGAATGCACAAACGCTGCTGAGTCACAAGACAAAAGAATCAGTCGGACCGCAAACCCAAAATGACTCACGTGTTCCTCAGATCCAGCATATGCATACCGGGAAAAAGGGGACGTGCAATCCCGCACAGAGCAACATGAGATGGACCAGAATGAGCAGTCTATCCGGAAAAACTGAGATAGACTTACTTGATGCAGGAGAGATCAGGAGGGAGGCGATCATTCCCCACACAAGGACCTGCGTGCGTCAATTGATAAAGAAGACAAGAAGTGCACACAGAACTCAACGAAGCAATTTGAGAACACAAAATCGAGCAAAGTGTCTCAAGACCCAGCACGAAAGGCAATTCAAAACAGGAAGCGACCAAATGCATCTACACCCAGCCAGTCAGTCACTCATGCTCCTTACCAATCGATAAATGTGCATGTATGATTAAAAGGCATACAAACATTCTGTATGAAAATGAATCCATACAGTCACTCATGCTCGTAAGGACCAATCGACAACACCTTTCTTCATTTTCTTCATTTGTCTCCCCCCCCCCGCCGCACCAAAGAAAATCTTGTTTCGTCACGCTTCTCTAAAAGCACGACGACGAGACTGGAAAATTCTTTTTTTTCGTATCTAATTCCATCCCCCCCACGGAATGAAGGCTCATCTCCTCACGCAAAAAAAAAAAAAAAAACGGACCGACGCACCTACCATAGCGAATCCCAGGAGCCCCAAATTCGGCATTCCCGTCCATAAAGTCGTCACACGGAGACGGGGATCGTGTCTGAACACCGTCAGCCCGAAGCACATGCACCCGCGGTTCTTCTTCTCCTTCTCCCCCTCTCCCGCAGTAGTCCCTTTCTCCTCTCCTCTTCCCATCTCCCTCCCGCCATGCAGAGAGCAGGAGTACCCCAGAGACAGCCACACCTGCTCCCCTCTGTGCTGAGCCCTCACCAGCATCACCCACGAGGCGGCGAACACCGTGAATGCCGTGAACAGCTGCATGCATGCAGGCATCGAGGCATGGATGAACGTTCGCACAGACAGACAGACAGACAGACAGGCAGACAGACAGACGGGATCGAGAGGAATCAGTTAGGGATGTAAATAAATACTTCCTTCCAAACGATTGTTTTATGATGCACTCACTGCATGAGAGGTTGACTTGAGGGATGCTAGCAAGCAAGCAAAAACAACTCGGGGGGGGGCGGAGGGAGAGAAGGGAAACCGAGAGCCGTCTGAGGCGTGCGAGTACTCTCCCACCCAGCCAGAGAACAGACGCAGGGCGGATCGAGCAAAGAAGACCGAGATGTTGCAGTATCCTTCGTGCACAGGACGCATGTATACTCTGTAGCTGTCTGTGCGTCTTTTCTGGACCTTCTGACTGACCCAAGGAGGAGTGAGGTATACCCAGATGTTCGACTCTTTCTTTCCGTTGGGCTGTCCGCTCTCGTCTTCCATGTTGTGCAGCCAGGCGAAGACCAGGTACACAGAGGCGCAGAGAGTAGACAGAATTCCCAAACTCCACCGCATCCAGAAGGGAAGGAAGAAACCACGACGGACCCAAGCCTGCAGCAGGAAGGGAGCGAGGAGGAGAGGGAAAGGAAAAGATGCAGGAAGAAAAGGAGGGAACCCTTGTGTCTTTTTTTGTATACAAGTAAGAGAATTTGCATCGCCAGTGTATTATTCGTATGAACATGGCCATCCAAGATCCAGGATCCCATTCACTCAAAGAAGCCAATTCAGAAAAAGAATAGATAGAAACTCAAGGAAACCCCACCACGGATCTTCGAGGGCAAACCGTCAAACTGTCCAACCCCCTGACGGAGAAGAAGCCAAGAAAAAGAATACAAATCAAAACCAGACAGCAAAATGAAAGAGAAGAAAACAAAACACAAAACACTCAAGCACCCACCTGCACGCAGAACGTGGCTGCACAGAGCAAGACCACCGGCCAAGAAAAAGAAAAGAAATCCAAACCAGACAGCAAAATGAAAGAGAACAAAACGCTCAAGCACCCACCTGCACGCAGAACGTGGCTGCGCAGAGCAAGACGACCAAAGCCAGAGCGCACCACGGCAGCGGTTTGAGAGGTCCGAGGAACCCGAAGCAAAGGGCTGCGTAGATGAACAGGAAGAGAAACGCCGCCAGACGACTCCACCGAGCTGCCGGGGGCACTTGAGGGTTCCACCCGGTCTCCCTCCAAGCACGGATCGAGAACGCGAACAGAAGGAGAGAAGGAATCACAATCAGCACGAAGGCCACGATCAGAACGTGAACCTCGCGTCTGCAGGCAGGGAGGCAGGCAGGAAGGGCGTGAAATAATCCTCAAATGCATACGAAAAGAGCCTCGCACAAAGAGAGAAAAGTGTCCACACAGCGGAAGGAGACAGCGGAATGGCTTTTGTTTCCTCCTTGCTTGCCTGCCTGCATTTTTTGCTTTGCTGTGCGCAAAGACATCCAAACAGATGCATGTGTCTGCACATGCGTGTGCGTATGTGCACCCATTCTGTAAATGTCTGTACATGCAAATGCAGATTTGTTTCTGCACCCCCCCACCCACTTACCTCAGATGTATGACGTCCTCAAGGAAATACTCCCAGAGGCACCACCCCCACACGGCCTCCCCCAAGAGGAACAGGACCGAGTTGAACGTCTCGAACCCCGACCACCGGGCCTTCCCGAAGTATCCCTCCCACACGAACCAAAGGAGCAGACCCAGAAAGAAAGCACCCACTGTGCCCCAACCCAACCAGCTTACTGAGCGAGGGCTCATGGCGAAATACATCGCAGCAATCGAAGTTCCAAACAGAACGAAACTGCACAGAAAAAGTGGACGCATACAGACAAAGACGCGAACGCACAGAAGAAATGTATGCATACAGAAAAACACGCGAATGCACGCGACACACGACGGAATATAGAAGCTGCTATCAACCCGAAGAGATCACAACACACACGGACACAGACACAGACACAGACACAGTGACTGCTCAAGTACTCTTCTATTCGAAAAATCAAAACCAGAGAGAGTGACAGAGGGGGCGGACGAAAACAGCGATGGAAGAAAAAGCGAACGAATGCGTTCAGGAGTTCGCATATTTCGATTGGTCTGAGCTCCCTTCTCTCCTTTTTCTCTTTCACGGACCACTCGCACCATCTCACTGTGACTGACCTGAGCGCATAGGCAAAGATTCTCTTAAAGTCCTCTCTCCTTGCAGGTGGGAGACTTGAGAGACACCTCAAAGCTCTGGTGGATTGTCCTGCTCTCCCTCTCTGAGTGACACCGTTCGGTCCTCTTCTCTCCTCCCTGCTTCTGCTTCTTCTTCTTCCCCCCCTTTGCAGCTCCCTCTCTCTTTGCCGTCTCCTTCTTTTCTCCTGTGCCTCTCTCTCCCTCTCCAAAAGAAGCCCCTGCGCCTCCAATTCGCTCACAGGAGTCCACAAGCAGAAGTTATTCTTCACCCAACTGCCGTAGAAGTAAAGAATCGGCCCGATGCCCAAAGGACCTAAAAGAGCCAGCCACAAAAACAACCAGACGCTCCGGAAAATCCACAAAGCAACACCCACGATGTTGCAGGCAAACCAGGCAAAGATCAAAAGCCCCACCGTCTGCCTCGTGAGACTCCACTTCTTCTGCTGCAGTTTCCTCAAAGCCACGTAAATGGCTGAGAACGCTACAAGAAGCGCCAAAGCCAACCACCCAAACTTCGTCTGCATGATGCTGGTCTTTGCCCCCACCTCGTCCCCCTCATCTCCAAACACAAAGTTGGGCAACGCCCCTTCCGGTATCATCTGCTTCGTGTACAGCGCTCCGACCGTGCCGATCTCCACCACAAATATTAAAGTCAGAAGGATCGCGAGAACCTCTGGAGACCTCAATCTCTCCTCTCTCATCTGAACGAGCCACGCTGCTAGGTAGCCTGAAGAAGACCGAAGTCTGAAAAGAGGGGGGGGGACCTGTGAGTGATTCCCAACGCAGTTTTCACACCCACCGCCCCCCGCTGCAGCCTCCCTCTCGGTGCAGCCCTCAACGGAATCTTCCAATCCCCCCCCCTCCACTGTCTCCACCCCCTCATCCCCTCCGGCCGCCCCGTCCTCTCCTAGGGAATCCTGCTGAGCGCCTCCGGGGACTTTGACGCTCTGGCGCGTCTGCTGGAGGTAAGTCTTCACGGCCTGCATGCAGAAAACAATGCATGCATTTATTTTCATACAGAATTCTTTTTTGAAAGTACATACAGTATTCTATATGAAAGTAAAGGCAAGAGCGTCTGCTGGAGGTAAGTCTTCACGGCCTGCAGAAAAGAATGCAAAACAATCGAGACTTGACAATGCGACACACATCCGTACCGAAATAGTCTGTTCCTCTCACTGTATTTCCCCTACTACATTGATGACCACCACCACACACAAACCAGACTCGATTGGCAAAAAGGGATCTGCCTCTCAAGATCGCAACCACGTCAGCCGTATGCAACTCCGAAACCATCAATCACTCTTATCTCGACAAATCCCCCGTCCAACTACTCAACCAACCAACTGACTGTGACTGCGAGCATGACTCTTCGGAACTGGAGGTCTGCTGCCCCCACAGGGAGCCTCTCAGAGACGGCAGAGGCAACCAAGATCAGAATCACCACCAGAAACACGAGTGAGTGCTGCAGCAGTGATGATGAATTGATTAACTGAGTGAGTCAAGGAGGGAGGAGGGAGAAGAAAATTAGAGGAAACTCACAACAGCGACAAGTACGCTTCGTCTTCTCCTCTGGAAGTTGTCGGAAGGGGCCTAAAAGCACAAGGAGAAATGGCACAAACAAACAAACAAACAAACACACATCCAGTATCGCGAATCACACCTTCCGACACGCACGGGAGAGCTTAGACTCTCGAAGGCTTCCATCAGCGCGTGCGTGCGTCAATGGAGTGCGAACTGAAGGAAGAAGCGGGAGCTCAAGCTTTCGAGAATTGATGTGTCCTTGCTTGTGTCACTGACCTGCACGAACCACCAATTGAGAGAGAAGCAGAGGCAGAACCGAGCGAAGACCAGAAGAACGGAGACGCCCAGCTCACTCGACAACAGA
Organism: Chromera velia; assembly: GCA_018398765.1. Lineage (NCBI taxonomy): Eukaryota > Chromeraceae > Chromera > Chromera velia. The sequence goes on along the minus strand of JAHBMJ010000057.1, from coordinate 50,744 downwards.
AAAGAGCTTTCCCTCCTGCCGTCTCGTTCCCTCAACAACAGATCCCACCCATTTTCGAATTCCTCCTGTACGCTCTCCTCCCCCTCCGTCCCCCCATCGATACCGTCTCCTCCCCCCCCGGCCAGACGACCAACCAACGACCGAAACGGATTCCGCGGACCCGCAGCGAGAAAGATCGTCACATCCACAAGAACCAAAAGCGCCAAATTCAACCACCCTGCGAACACTGCCCTCTCCCACATCGCTTTATCCTTCGGACAGACGATCGATTCACTCTGTCTCGACGATGAGTTGTCATCCCCCGTGTCCAGGTCTGTGCGGCCTAGAGACGGCAAACCAGCGATAGCGGAAGCACCCCTGATATCATGATCAACAACGGTGTCACCATCATCATCTAAAGTTGAAGAAAACACAGGATCACCCCTGACATCATCAATACTCAACAGGCGACCTAATCGGGCAATTCCCGGAAAGATCTCCTCAACCTCACCCCCGACGACGCCAGTTCCCTTTCCACCTTCCCCCCCCGCTCTCTCCCCCGACAAAAGTGAACGCAACGTCACTTTCCGGGACCGCAGTTGTTCCGCTGGCGGTTTCTCTCTCAAAGTTCGGGGTACTCTGTCCATCGGCAGAATGCACACTGCCATCGCGTGGGCAATCAGAAAGAACAAACCCACCGCGTACAGAAGAGGCACCCGCGAACGAGCAAGCCTTGCGGCTTTCTTATGCTCTGCCGCTAGTGCCGCCAAGGCCGCAGGGTCTGGGTCCACCACCCCGCCGGCGGGACTTCTCCGTGACCTCTCTGCACCGTAAGGAGACGGCAAGGGTGGCCGCAACTGATGGGAGTCCAGGCCCCCGTGCGCACCCGGTGACGCACAATCAGCAGGCTCCCCCAAGGAAGAGGAAGTGGCCGACCTCCCTCCCAGGCCCCCCCCCCATGTGGCCGTTCTTCGGGGGCCTCCATGCTGGGGCTCTTTCTCTTTTTCGCTCCGCTCGCATGGAGCGGAATTGGAGTGATCGAGGTGCGCTGCCGCCTCCTCCCCGGTCAGACAGAGCCCGTCCCCCCCTTCCTCCTCTGCGTGCGTCGGTAGGGGAGGGGACTCAGTGGGTTCCTCCGAAGGCACTCTGTCAATCGCCGTCCGGCTTCTTCGCACGAAGTCAGAGGCGGGGGCAGCGGCTTCCTCTGCTTCTGCCTCCGAGGTGCGCAGGAGCTGTTCAAACACCAGGCCCACATCTGCCTTCCGGGGCCAGAAGATCTGCAAACAGAAGAAAGACAGAAAGGACATTAACGAAGGCAAGGAAGGAAACGAGAAAGAAGACCAGTCGGGCGGATAGCAGGTGTTGAAGCATTTCAGAGGCTGGCCAGACGCTCTGCAAATCATCTCTGTCGAAAAATTCGAGGAGCTTCTTCGTTCACACCTTGATTGAACGAGAGAAGAGAAGAGAAGAGATCATCTTCAACTTCAAAGAGACTGCACAGCAGTTCGCAAGACGAATGTAAAGAGTAGGATTACCAGCGGGAGGCTGCAATGTCCTGCCTGACTGACCAGCCGAACGCAGAGCACCACGCAGATGGCGTTCAGACCATAGAGCACCACGCTGAAGCAAGAGTACGAGTACAGGTACCCTGCCGTCTCCCCCTCGATCTCCTCGAGAGTGTCCCAGTTGTCCTCTACACCCACCCCGCCCAGTGCGATCACACGGTCACGAAAGAAAACCATTGTCGAGCCCTGAAACCCCACCCAGAGAAGCCCGGCCACACACAGAAGCACTCTGGAGAGCCCCCTGTAGAGGAGCATTCGGCCGAAGGACCCCACTCTCCACCCTGCTATTCCAAACAGACAACACAGAACCATCAGCAGCACCCCGTTGACAACAAACAAGGGAAGTCCGGTATCGTAAGGAGCGCACAACCAGACCCCCAGAAACCCCAAAGGCGCCAAGAGGATCGCTGCAGACAGCACGGCCAGAGGAACGAAGAGTAGATTCGGGACCTCTCCGGCGACCTCTGCCCCCCCCAGCCGCCTCCCACAGCCCAGACGAAGGAATCTGTACAGCTTTCCGGGGCCAAACCGAACGTTCCACCTGCAGTGCTCCATGAACACCACGGCCAGGAGAGTAGAGGCCACAAGAGGGCCCACCCACTGCACACAAGCACACAAGCACAGGTCAGAACGCAACTCACATAGATATAGATGTGAGATCACAGATGGCTACCCAATCCTCCATCATGCAGATGGGACGCCAGGCCACCGGAGGCCCCCCCCCCCATTGCTTGCATCAAGGTCAGAAGAGTTCCTCCCTGTCCCGTCTCTTGAAGCGTCGACTCGACTGACTCTTTTCGACGATTGGAGGGCCACCTGCCGGGCGGTGTCATGGAACCATCGCCCCGCGTGGATAATGCGGTAGCATTCTGTGGGGGAGGTCATTGAAGCGTCCTCTCCTCTTTTCAGATTCAACCAAATGAAGCTCAAATTTGGGACTGCCGATCATTCAGTCATCAGTCTGATCGATCCTAGATGGATCGTCTGGAGATTCCTCATTTGCTTCGAGAAATGGTGGAGCTCGCCTTAAAAGATCTGACACGAGGCTCCTTCCGTCCATACTGAACCAGAATGCGCACTTTGTGACGCGAATCAACGCGTTTCCTCAGTGGACTCAGAGAAGCGAATTAAGAGAACAAACTCAGGAAAGACGATCATGCGATCTGATCCGCTGTGACCCAGAGGGGCCCCGGCACAAAGAGTTGTGTCTGCATGTGTGTATACGAGGCCGGGTGCATGGCATGCCGGGAGCCTTTGCGAAATTTTGCGAATTCCAAAGCCACAAAAAATAGATCCGTCATGAGCCGTCTACATCAAAGTCGAGACTTGACCCTGACACATTGCTTCGCGTCTTCTGCCGGTCTACCCCTCTCGTTGCAACCATCTTGATTTCTTTTCTGCCAGTGCAGCGCTGAGCTCTGTCAGTGTTTCATTGTCTTTAAATTGTTGACAGATTTGAGGTTCTTTTGCACTTCGATCCAGTACTGTGGCCGTCTCTATTTTTCCGTGTTGCCTGTTCCTTCCTTCGCGCGTCTACCAGCTCACTGCATCAGAGTGGAGTTCACTCACTGGTCTTCCAATGGATCGCGAAGACTTCCTGGAATCTTTGGAGGAGTTGGAAGGACAGGTGAAGGACTTCCAGAGGGAGGCAGAGGACCCCAGCTCTGGCATGAAGTTGCAACGGGCAAGGCAAATCAACAAACAAATCACAGGTAGGCAAGAATAACCTGAGGGGATGACAATGTCATTCAAGGCACAAAGTGGTGCACAACATGTTGGGGAGACGGGGAAGAGAAGGGGGGCAGAGAGAAAGAAAGCCGCAGAGAGAGAGAGAGAGAAGCCGCCCAACACTTCTGTATACTGACATATCTCCACTGGATGTAGATGAGCATAAACGGGCCCCAACTGGAGTCTCAGAGAAGAGAACGAAACATCAACGAACCTGCGACGCACACATAGACCCCAAATGCTGTTCGGACTGCTTTCCTCCTCTTCTCCCACATCCCCCCATGTACCCATCACCAATATTATGGCGGACAGTCATTCTTGCCGTTTTGCCGCGCCCCAGTTTCGCACCCGAGTCAGCCATTTTGCGAAGGAAAAACTCGGGCGCGAAACTCGGGCGCGGCAAAACGGCAAGAATGACTGTCCGCCAGAATAGCATTGCATCGGACAATCCATGAGAAGGAAGGAAGAAAGGAAGGAAGCAAGGAAGGAAGGAAGAAAGGAAGAAAGAAAGAAAGGAAGGAAAGAAAGAAAGAAAGAAAAAAGGAAAGGAAAGGAAAGGAAAGGGTCTTAAAAAAAAAAAGAAAGAGAGAGAGAGAGAGAGAGAGAGAGAGAGAGAGAGAGAAAGCGAGAGAGCGAGAGCGAGAGCGAGAGCGAGAGCGAGAGCGAGAGCGAGAGCGAGAGCGAGAGAGAACGGAAGAATGACAGAAAGAGAGAGAGAGAGAGAGAGAGAGAGAGAGGAAGGAAGGAAGGAAGAAGGGAAGAAAGGGAGATAGTAGAAAGAAAATAATAAATAAGCAAAGAAATAAAAAAAGAGAGAAAGAAAAAAAGGAAGAGAAAAAAGGAAGGAAGGAAGGAAGGAAGGAAGAAAGAACGAAGGGGCGAATGAGTAGTTGAATGAATGAATGGATCAATCAATCCATGAATCAATGCAAGCGAGGTGGGAAAGAAAAAAGAAAGAAAAGTAGGGGGGGGGGGAGAGAAACAGAAGAAGGACGGCTGAATGTAACAACGAAGCAAAAAATGGATGAGTGAATGAAAGGAATACGGAAGAAAAAGGGAACGAACGAAGGAGGGAAGGAAGGAAGAGAGGAGGGAAGGAGGGAAGCAAGGAATAATTGCACGAAGCTGCGAAAGGAACTAAACATTTCCCCAAAAGGCATCCTTGGACGGACCCGCTTCCTCAAATCTTTGTGCCATCAATGCAGCAACGCTCCCTTGCAAGCATTTCGTCTTCTTCCAAATGCATTCATGGAACCCCCCCGTGCATTCATTTTCGTACATTTCTTTTCTGTATTCTTTTCTGTATTCTTTTCTGTATGAAAACATTTCTTTTCTGTATTCTTTTCTGTATGAAAATGAATGCATGCAGCATCGCTCCGAGATCTCCGCATGAGATTTCAGACCATGGACCCCCCCGTGAGAGCGCAACTCGCTCAGCAATGGGAGACGGCGGAGTCCAAACTCTCCGCCGCCGCAGCAGCCGCCATGGACTCCGTGGCGTCGAGAGGAGGCACGCCCAAGCAGGGGGAGACAGAGGAGAAAGGCAAAGAACCGTCAATTTCCAGGGTGGAGGGCCGTGCTTACAGACAGACGCACCAACTGGAGCAGGCCTGCCGCACGATCGCAGAAACGGGGGCGCATGCAACGGAGACGGTGGCTGAGTTGAGGCGGCAGCGGGAGGTGATCGAGGCGAGTCGGGCAAAAATGAAGCAGGTCAGTCGATCAGAGAGTATGCTGAATTCAATGTCACTTTGAAAGAGGCAACACCTCATCTCTTCTTGTTGGATGGCATTCAATGACACAGCCTGGGATCTTGAGCGAATTGGTGCCGCTTCTTGCTGTGTCGAGTTGGGCGAAGACGATGCACGCACGTCATCCATAGGTGATCACCTGCCACCTGCCTCTCTCTCTCCCTTTCTTTCTTTCTTTGTTTGTTTGTTTGTTTGTTTGTTTCTCTCTCTCTCTCTCTCTCTCTCTCTGTGTGTGTGTGTGCGCGCGTGTGTGTGTGTGTCTATGTGTGTGCGTGCATGTGTGTGTGTGCATGTGTGTGTGTGTGTGTGTGTGTGTGTGTGCAGGTCGGAGAGAATGTAGAGACATCAAACAAGGCGGCAGAGAAGATGAGACAATGGTGGAACCCATTTCGGTGATTCAATGACTGCTGCAGTGTCCGACTGCATGAAATTGCCATGAATCATTAGCGCTTAATTGCGTGCTCGGGCTATCTCATGGCTTCCTATTCTAGATGGCTTCTCCCGGGGGAAGTTCTCCGTATTAGAGCTTTTCGGAAGCCTTGTCCTTAAAATCTCGTAATTGAAACTTTGAAATCTAGTAAAAATTACTGTAAACTTTATAATAAACTTTAGAAACTAACTATCTAGAGCACCAATCACTAGGGGTGATCGCTAGATAGATTATTTATATTAGATTTTCAAAAAAAAAAAATATCTAACTAATCTAACTAATCTAAACGGGGTAACTCCGAAGATCTGTAAGCAGAGAGTGCAGACCTGCAGGCGCATCAGAGGGAGAACAGAAATGCCCCGCTGCGATGAACGAGGATAAAGAGAGCACCCAACTCCTTGTCTGCAGGCGAGCGTTAAATTTAGCTGCTCCAAAGCCTCGTCCGAAGCATTGAATTGAAGCTGGTTGAAAGGCCGACGCTCAGGCCATACGTTTTTACTAGACAGATTTTTTACATATTTTTTTTTTATTTTTGGGATAGATCAATATATTAGTTTGGAGGGGGTAAAAAATCTAAACTAAAAGAAAATCTGTCTAAAGACCACTCCTAGACCAATCACTATCACTATTACCAATTAAAACTAGAAAGTCTTTTTGAAGTATGAAAATTCAAAACTGAAGTGCAATTCAAAAAATAAAATACAACCATATGATTTGGAACTAAATTTAAAATTAACTGTTGAAGCTGTTTCTATGCAAAAATTAGCAAAAATTTGAATTATATTTCTTATTTCTCTCTTAAAGTCTGAGTTTAAGTCTCTGAGTGTCTCTCTAATAATGCAAGTCTTTTTAATGTAATACAACAATCTGAGTTACAATCATACAGCCGGGCAGCAGCAGCTACCAGCTGACTGCATGGGATCATCTCATAGATCATCTGAAGTATTATTTCTACACTTACATTATAAATTATATAACACATGATATTCTTTAAATTCCTTACTAGGACAAGGCTTAGGTCAATTATACATACACAATACAAAATCTTCCTAGAAATCTTCTTCAGAGAACAAAGAGGGAAACGTGAACAAATGGATAAAGAGAGGGAGAATCAACAATCAATCGTGCTTCCTGTCTATCAGACTCTGCATGTGTCTCTGACTCCCTCTTGGCCTAAGTCCCTCCATCCCGCCAATTTTCTTTTTCTCCATGAATTCTGTCATGCATTGGCTCGACTTATTCTGTACAGGTGGTGAAATTAATTCAAAGAGGTGCGATCGATCTGTCATTCAATGACGACGACTTTAAATCCGGTCCTCCGACTCCGATCTGAAGGGAACACCAGACAGGGGTGATGCATGCCCTCACAATGAATCTCCCCTAGCTCTCCTCACTCACGCCTGCTCATCCCCCACGGGACTCTCCTCGTCCGGCTCCTTGTGCTTGCTGCCCTGGTGAAGCACAGCGTGGAGACCGACCACAAAAACAGACACGCCAAGAAGCGCAAAGATCAACGTCCCCGCAAAGTACAGAAGGATCAATACAGAGAGTACAGACACGATTATCTGCGCCTGCATCTTGCCGACCTTCTGCCCCCCCACCACCACAGGCTGCGTGTCCAGCTTGCTCATCTGCACACCTATGTGGAGCCCCAACACCAGGGCACCCACTAGGAAGAGAAAGGGATTCAGCAACAGCACAGTCAACATCAGCACGCACACAATCACTGCGTAGTTCGCAGCGAAGAATTTCAAGTTCCCCTCCATTCTGTCCTTTGCCTGAGCCCCCGTTTGAGGCCAAGAGAACGCCTCCTTCGTCACAAAGTCCCCGTCCCACTTCCTCACGGAAGACAACTGCTCCTTCACCGTCTGCCCCAACTGCACAGTGCACATGCATGCAGAGGACACCCGGGTCGATTATTAATGAGTGCAAATGAATGCGTGGACTGTGTTCGCGTCTCTCTCTCCTGGAGGGGACGTTTGCCCACCTGGTTGTCGTGCATCAAAGAGACAAGCATGCAGGCATGCTGACAAAGAGACGGACACATACTCAGAAGCATGCAGGCAGGCAGGCAAGCAGGCAGGCAGGCAGAACGGAAGAGAGGGGGCAAGACAGAGGACGAAACAGATGAAGGCGCATGCAGATAACCGATAAGGTAGGTGTGTAGACGGGCAGACAGGCAAGTGGGTAGACGGGGAGCAAGGAGCAAACTAAGAGGCTGGTAGGTAGGTAGACGGGCAGGCAGGCAAATACTACGATTCGGCAGGCCGGCAGATGGTATGACAGACAAACAAACAGGCAGGTAGGTAGACGGGCAGGCAGGCAGGCAGGCAGACAGGTAAATACTACGATTCGGCAGGCCGGCAGATGGTATGACAGACAAACAAACAGGCAGGTAGGTAGATGGGTAGACAGCCAGGCTGGCTACCAGACACGCGGGCAGGCAAGCAGGCACGAAAGTAGAGAACGGAGGAGGTGATCACAATTAGGAATAGATACGATCACCCTCCGCATTGGATCAGATTGTGAGTTTCCGTACGTACCTGTTCAATCATCTTGGAGGAGCTGGACCCGACGGATGAAGAGGTGTCTGGTTGTGAGGCCATCATCGTTGCCCCTTGAATTCTTCTTCGCTGGCTTCCTGCTTCTGTCTGCAAGTTTCCACTTCCAACCGATACAACTCAGTGCGTAAACAAAGGAGTGGAGGGACTGTTGTTGAAATGCGGAAGGGCGGGCAGGGTCAGCCACAGAGAGGTGGGCAAGTTTCAAGGCGTCGAAGGGTCCAAATCGGATGGAGCAAATCCGTGAAGAAATCTTGGACGGTCTATCGGCAACACAAGCCTGTCACAAGGTAAGCAGCTAGTAAACTCAGGATATCGATCGATCCACTCGAAACTTGAGTCGAAAGCCGCGGGCCCGCGCGGAAAGGTTTGACAAAATTTGCATGTGTCGTGTTAATTGCGCGCACTGCATGTCGATGTCTCCATGCAGCTTGAAAACTTCACAATTAGACTTTCAGAGTGTGTGCAATGATTCCTCTTCCATCCTCTGCCTGTCTTCCCAGACTCTTCTGCTGTCCTCACTTCTGTCGGTCCTGTCGTGACCAAACTCTGCTTTTTACGTACCATCATCTCCACGGCAGCTGCAGGGCTGGTCATGGACAGCTTTTGTCTTTTTGTGTGCACGTCTCCGTTGTGATTTCTTCTTTCCCCTTCCCGTGTGACGAAAGATGTCGCAGAACATCAACGCCCTCCCCGCCTCTGGGAACTTTCTGGGCATGACTCTGAAGATCGTCACTGTGCACGGACAGGAGTTTGAGGGGGAGTTGTTCGCTCACGATGTGAATAATTCCGAGACGGTGATTCTGAAGGAGCGGCGAAATGCTGAGAAGGATCACTGCCACTATCACATGATCAACAGCAAAATGATCAGAACGATGAGGGTCGAGGAAGCGCCCCCTCCCCATGTGCCCGCACCCTCTGGCGTCGACCCAAAGGTCCTCCAAGCACGTGCCGACGCCGCACTCCAACAGCGGCTTGCTTCTGCTGGGCGATGGGGTGTGGGGGTCTCTGCGGAGACGCAGTTGCTGTTTGACCGTCTCTTCAAGACCCACCCCGACTGCCGTTGGGAGGGCCAGAGCATTGTGGTCCTAGGGACGCGCATCTCCCCCCCCTACTCCCCAGAGGATTGCAGTCTGGTAGAGGGTTCAGACACGAGGAAGCTGGAGAGGATCAAGAAGGTGTTGCAGGGAACAAAAGACCAAATCCAGAGGGACAAGGTGAAGAGGGAACAGTCGTTGACCAACGGGGCCGGGGGGGGCGCGTCGTCCTCTCCGGGGTCCAGCCCTCTCCCACAAGGCAGTACAGCGAGTGGGGGGGGCAACGGCATTTTGGCTACTCCGCCGCCCCCTCCCCCTTCTCAGCAACGAGGGGGGGGGAAGGGAGACACAGAGACAAAGGGGACGGGGGATGGGAAGGAGAAGGAGAAGAAGAACGCTTGGGCCAAGGGGGAAGAAGGAGAGGGAGGGGGCACCAGAAAGACGAAGGAGGCCGGTTGATTGAGAGACGACCATGCCAGTGTCTTCGTCTGAGTGTGAGTAAGAGTGTGATAATGTGCGTGTCAGTCCGTTCATGTTCTTTGCAGTTCTCTCAACCTATCGAATATGGGCAGTGTTCCATGACTGATACAGGAAAAGAAAGGTGTTAAGAGGGTGGATACTTTTTCTGTCACTGACTGGAGCACGGACTAGGGTGATGCTGCGACTGTCGGCTCGAGCTGCTGTTTGGATGGCGACGAAAGTTTCTCAACAGATCTGTGACGTACTTGTCTCTTGGCTTCGAGGACCTGTGTGTTCATTTTTCAGCCGGATAACACATGTTTGCGGCCTTCAGATATATGTTACCCCCCTTCCTTCATTCCATCCTTCTTTTCTTCCTTTCTATCGTCTCTTCTTCCGCCCTTCTTTTCTTCCTTTCTTCTTTTTCTTTCTTTCTTCCTTCCTTCCTTCCTTCCTTCTTTGCTTTCTTTCTTTCCTTCTTGCTTGCTTGCTTGATCTTGCTCGCTTGCTGGCTGGCTTGCTTGCTTACTTCCCTTTGCAGCAAGTTTTGCAAGTTTTGCTCATTCGCTCGTTCTTCGTTCATCAATGAATCAGCATTGTTCTCTCACTTTCTTGGGCCAGAAATCCTGGCTTGTTGTCTTTCTTTTCTTTTCTTTTCTTTTTTTCTTTTTTTCTTTCTTTCTTTCTTTCTTTCTTTCTTTCTTTCTTCCTAGCTTTCTTTCTTTCTTTCTTTCTTTTCCTTCCTTCCTTCCTTCCTAGCTTTCTTTCTTTCTTTCTGTCTTTCTTTCTTTTTTTCTTTCTTTCTTTCCTTCTTTCTTTCTTTCTTTCTTTCTTTCTTTCCTTTCTTTCTTTCTTTCTTTTTCTTCCTTCCTTCCTTCCTTCCTTCCTTCCTTCTTCCTTCCTAGCTTTCTTTCTTTCTTTCTTTCTTTTCTTTCTTTCTTTCTTTCTTTCTTTTCTTTCTTTTTTCTTTCTTTTTCTTCCTTCCTTCGTAGCTTTCTTCCTTTCGCTCTTTCTTTTTTTCTTTCTAGCTTTCTTCCTTCCCTCCTTTCTTTTCTTCCTTCCTTCTTTCCTTCCTTGCTTTCTTTCTTTCTTTCTTTATTTATTTATTTATTTTTCTTCCTTCCTTGCTTGCTTTCTTTCTTCCTTTCTTTCTTTCTTTCTTTCTTTCTTTTTCTTTCTTCCTTTCTTCCTTTGTTTCCTTTCTTTTCTTTCTTCCTTCCTTCCTTCCTTCCTTTCTTTCTTCCTTTCTTTCTTTCTTTCTTTCTTTTTCTTTCTTGCTTTCTTTCCTTTTTTTTCTTTCTTTCTTTTCCTTCCTTCCTTCCTTCCTTCCTTTCTTCCTTCCTTTCTTTCTTTTTTTCTTTCTTTTTTTTTTCTTTCTTTTTCTTCCCTCCTTTCTTCCTTTCTTCCTTTCTTCCTTTCTTTCTTTCTTTCTTTCTTTCTTTTGCTTTCTTCCTTTCTTTCCTTTTTTTTCTTTCTTTCTTTCTTTTCCTTCCTTCCTTTCTTTCTTTCTTTTTTTTTTTCTTTCTTTTTCTTCCTTCCTTCCTTTCTTCCTTCCTTTCTTCCTTTCTTTCTTTCTTTCTTTCTTTCTTTCTTTTTCTTTCTTTCTTTTTCTTTCTTTCTTTTTCTTTCTTTTTTCTTTCTTTCTTTCTTTCTTTCTTTCTTTCCTTCCTTCCTTTTTTTTCTTTCTTTCTTTTCCTTCCTTCTTTCCTTCCTTTCTTTCTTTCTTTCTTTTTTTTTTTCTTTCTTTCTTTTTCTTTGTTTCGTGGGCGTTGCAAAAAATATGAAATTTCAAAATCGGGATTCAATTTTTTGGGTTTCCGGGGCCTCTCGGCTTTGAAATTTCATATTTTTTGCAAACGTAATCGGTGGCCTAGTCGGTGGCGCGTACGAACTTAAAAATTTGTACAGACTTCACAAATATTATCAGAAACATGTTGTAAGTATCAAAAAACTGTTTGCATGATAAAAATATTTTTCATACTTGCAATCACAATCGTAATCTAGATCTAGATCTAGATCGTAATTGGCTATATGGGTTTGCCAAATTGAGTTGGTCTTGGTGTATGATGATTATTATACCGTATATCTTGGTCTTTCTATGGAACATCCTCCCCCTCTCTGGATGTACCTAGCTACATGTCCGCAGACGGTTGCACATATATGCAGCGATTTGGAATTAAAATAACGATATTTTAGAATAACTGAGCTAGTAGCTAACCTACGATCATCCTAGCCACCCTCTTTATATAACATCATTCTCTAGATCATTTTTTATTATCACTGAATTCATTTAATTTACTGCCTAACATCATTAATTATTTGTCTAAAGACTTGTTCATCGGTGTTAATATTATTACCCTCTAGTTGCTGATACTTGCTCATATTATTTAAGCCTCATAATGTGTTTTATTTCACATAAATAACTAAATATATCTTTTTTCAAATTAATTTTTAATATCTTTCAATTTGTGTAAAAGAGTTCAAAAATGTTTTTAACTTTGTTTGCAATTAAAAGTCCATAAAGGTTCTCAAAAGAAGCCGAACTTCTTCAATGCTTTCAGTCAAAGTTAGTGGGTAGAACAGTGAAAAATAAAGGGGATAAACGTATTACAAAGGCCAGAGACAAAAAACCTTTCTGTTGGCTTCTTCGACAGACCTGTACAATCAATCTTTTTCTTTCAAAACTGGCAAAGCCTCTTCCGGGCTCTTCCTCAACATTCCAGAATGCATACACACGCAATATGCACACACACACACACACATACACACACACACACACACACACACACACACACGCGCGCGCGCGCGCGCAGACACACATACATCAGAGAGGGGTGGCATTCGTCGCGTGTTGAGGGGGCGGATCAGTTCTCTTCACGGCAAAAGGTCAAATGACATACTGCCACTGTTGCTCTCCTTTCGCAAGCCGCGCTTCTCCTTGCTTCAATGTTCCATCGTTATTTCCTTCTTGTCTACCCGGCTGTCTGCGTCCCGATCCGACTGTCCTACCTTGCATGTCTGCATGCCTGTGTGTGAACTGCGAAGAAGATGGGAAGAAAACGAGAGAGAAGAGAGGAAGACGGAATCCATCAAAGGCGAAGGGTGCACTGAGTAAAGTGAAAGTCGATCGATCGAAAATGCATAGTCAGGGGTAAATAATTCTTGTCACGACAGACCGAGAGAGAGAGAGAGAGAGAGAGAGAGAGACAGACAGACAGAGACAAGAGACAGAGGGTCGTGTTTGAATCTTGGAGGTCACACCCAGCAGCGAAATAGAACAAAACAAACGCCTCCATCACCGTTTCCCCCTCCCCCCTCCTTTGTTGGGAGAGAGGGGAGAGCTCTCAGACACGTTTGATTCCTCCGAGCTCTCTTGAGAGTCTTCATCTACCCCTTCGTTCTCTTCTTGTTGATTTGTCTGATTTCTTCTCAAAATTTCTGTTTGTTTCCCTTTCGTTGGCATCGCCTTGATCTGTTGTTGTACTTTCCTGTCAAGCTCTTCAAGTCTTTTCCTGTTTTCTGCCACGAGTGGATCCTCTTTGCCTTCCTCTCGCAGTGTTGTTTGGAAAATTGGAGGGGTTGAAGTGGGTGAAGGGTAGGCAGCTACGGGAAGACGCAGAGAACGGAAACGACGGGCAGGAGAAAGGGGAGAAGATTCATCATCTGCACTTTCCTCCTCTTGTTCGTCTTCGTCTTCGTCTTCCTTCTCTTTTGAAATCTGTTCCGGTATTTCACTGTCGTCACTCTCACTCTCTTCTTCAAGTTCGTCTCCCTCCCCCCTTCCCCGAGAATCCCCACTAGAGGCCAACTCCTGCAGACTCTCCATGAGGTGGAGCAACTCGGGGGAGAGGAGGTCTTCGCTCTCTGCTGAGGAAACAGACGAAGCACTTGGGATCTCTTCCTGCTCTCTGGGTGTTTCTCTTTCTCTTTCAGCAGGGATCGGCGCGTCTCCTTGAGAAGAAGAGGGGGCTTGAAAGTGTCTTTCCAGATTTGTCTCGTTCTTTTGCCTTTCCCCTGCTCTTTCTTCTGTGATTTTTTTTGTCTTCTTTGTCTTCTCTGTCGGACCCCCTTCCTTCCTTCTCTTGGTCTCTGATGGGTGCAAAGCAGCAACAGGGACCAGAGGAGGCCCCGCACAGAGGGGAAGCCAGACAGGCAGATAGGCCATCTCCCTTATCCCCCCCCTCTTCGTTGCTTTTGCCGTCTCTTCCGGTGGGTCGAAATTGCTCAACGACAACAGCTGAGAGGAATTCAATCTCGCCGGCACATCTTTTCGCACGACTGTGAAGTCCCCCTCCTGCCCCCCCCCTTTCCCCTTGAGGAGCTTTCCCTTTCCCTTCATTCCCCCCACATGACCCTTTCCCTTCACAGCCCCACAGGGGAGACAGGAGAGAGTGATCTGATTGCCGAATTGGTCCTCCAACGGCAAGAGGACCAGGGCCCATGTGTGTCCCGTCTCGCCCTCCGTCCAGATGCGGGGAGGGACTATGGGTTCTTCTTTCTTGTCCCTTTTCTGATGTTCACCAGGCAGCTGAGTCTTTCCCTCCTCCTGTGGGTGGGAAGTGAGAGGTTTGGAAGTCCACCTCAAAGAAAGGCTTTGAGCAGTTGTCGGGCGCTGTTTCTCTCTTTCTCTCGGTGTTGCGGAGGGGATGGGGGGGAAGATGGAGGACTGGAGGGGCTTCAACGGATCCTCCAACAGTATCGACCCCCTCTCTCTCTCTGTGATTGGAGGCTCTGGGAGAAGAGATTCTGCTTTCCTGTCCTCTCTGTCTTCCTCCCCTTCTCTCTCTAAGAACACAGAGTAGAGCAGCCTAGGGCCCAGATGGAACTTTCTCTCTCCCCTGTTTCCCCCCAGAACGTTGTGAAACTCTCCCTCTGGCGGCTTCCTTCGTGCCACCTCCATCCAGAGTCTCTCTCTCTCAGAGACGGGCAAGCTTCTCTGACTCCCAGAGAGAATAATCATCTGAACGGAACTCTGCAAGAAGGACGCCACGTCTCTATTGCCTCTCGCCACCAGGAACGAGAGGTAATGCTGCAAAGCAGAGAAGTAGGAAATAACAGGACAATACGTGCATTGATGTTTTTCTGAGAATGTGGAAAGGAAAGGAGCCACGCAGAGAGAAACAAGCAGACGGATCCAAAGTAGGCCGGTTTCACCTTCTCAAAACAGTCGCAAACCCGAAAAAGGAAGTGTTCCGAATGCCTTACCATCACGACTGAGGCATCTCTACGGAATTCCATTTTGATACGTACAAACTGCTTTCTTTCTACCCGCTCGCAAGTGCCTTTTATCGCGCATGGGGTCCGAATAGTTTTTCAGGACCGACCCAGAAGACAGTCGCGTGGTGCATCTTGAGAGTGTGAGCGAGAGTGGCAGTCAGAGAGTCCACGTCGATGGTGCACCCCTGCATGATCCCGTCTCCCTGCGTGTCCATTGAAAAGAAATGGGATCCTGCGTCTCGGAGCACAGGCAGAGAGAGGGGAAAGCCCGAGCGCACAAGCACTGGAGGGGGGCGGATGGGCAGGGAGGCAAATTCTTTCGCCTTCCTTCTCTGCTCTACCCTTGCTTTCCTGTCCTGTGTACCCTTTCTCATCCAGCCGGTCGAGGATGACTGTGAGAGAGCGAGGCGCTTGAAGGAGAAGGAAAAAGACCTCCAGGAAGAGGATGAGGAAGCCCGAGAACACCCGCATCTTCTCGGACACCAGGACCAACACCCTTTCCTTGACCGTCTCTGTGAGAGCGTTCCGTCCGGAGAGGTGCTTGACAGAGTGCTGTTACTGCTGCGACGCGTGTCGAACGAGACGGCAGGTGAGGCGGGGGGTAGGGGGCTTCTGAGAGCTGTATTGGCTCGGGAAGAAGCGGATGAGTGTGTACGGTCAGATGCGAAGGGGGCGAGTGGTGAGACTGACAAACTGCCTTTCTCGAGTTTGTTGAAATGCTCACTCAACGGCGTCAGTTCGCTTCCTGACTCTTCTCCTTCTTCGTTCTTCATTGTTTCTCTCTCATAAAATATTCCTTTCCCTTCAAACCCCTCCCCACTTGCACAAAGATTGAGAGACTCATCTTTAGTGTCTCTCTCTCTCTTCTCTGCTTCCTGCAGTTTCTTTCTGGAGGCACTCAGATTTGTTTTACCTTTCCCACTCTCCTTCTCCCTCTGGAAGGACGAAATATTCCCTTCGACTCCCACGGACGAGACTGCAGCGACTGCGGGTCTCTCAAACAAACAGTGGTCTCTCTCTAGAGGATGCCACACAGACTGAGAGACGCCCTCAAGAGCCCCACGGCGGAATCGACCCAAAGGTGTCCTTTCATTTGGCTCCTGTGCTTCGGAGTCGGGATCGGAGTTTTCTTCTTGGAGAGCTGCGGCGTCTGGAATTGAATTTCTCCTTTTCCTTCTCCTCTTCTTCTTCTTTTTCTCCTTTGCTTTCCCTTTTCCTCTCTCATGAAAGACGGAAAGGGGATGTTTCTGTTGAGGTCTGAGGAGTCTCTGGGTGGTGTAGAAGATCTCATCGAGGTCAACGGCCTCGTCAGCACTCCTCTGCAAATCCTCGTCGTACACACCCTCCGCGCCTTCTTCAGACTCCGGGGCGTCGGGAGACCCGATGGACCTTCTGAGCACGAGAGCCCATCTGAGACAGAACTCTTCGAAAAAGGGAAGGGAGGGAATCTGGAGGGAGGTTTCAAGAGAGAGTCTGGAAAGGGGAGGGAGATCTTCAGGATCTATGGCCTTTGCTGTTGAATGCGGTAGTGTTTGAGTAGTGGGTCTGTACATCTGCAGGAAGTGTGTGTGCAGACTGTTGATGGTTGAGAATAGGGGCAACAGCGACGGGGGAATTTCAGAAGGAGGCAGAGGTCTGTTGGAAAGTCCTAGTGCCCCTTTGGCTGTAGCTCTAAAAAGAGTGCTCCCCTCTTGCAGACTCCTTTCTGTACTTTGCGTCCCTCGGGAGTCGCCAGAGGTGGACACACGAATGTGCGCCACAAGTTTGCCCATGGAGTCCGCGAGTCTGCAAGACGAAATGGAGGGCAACTACGTGAGTTCGGATATATGGGGTCTCTCTGGCAGCTTTCTGGTGTTGGACAGCGGAAACAAAGATATGAAAAGGGGTCGGACGAGCGAACAGAAGGAAGGTCGGACGATCGATTGATTGGAGGACCGCAAGTGGACAGCCTGAATCATGCGACTCACACAAACCCAGAAAAGAAGAAAATAGAAGAGAAACCATGCAACTCAAATCCGGGACAGACAAAAGTGGCTTTCCGTCCTGACCTCAGAAGTGGTTGCAGAGCGTGATGGCACTGCAGAATAGATCTCTGCACAAAACTGGCAGGCTTTTCATCTTCGTCTGTCCCCTTTGCGTGGTCACATTTCTGCGCTGCCCTCTCGACCACCAACGCGCCGTCCGCCACGAACCCCAATGCGATCAGAGAACAACAGCGGAAGAGGAACGCCACCAGCACCGCAAGGAGGGCAGAGGCAAACACCAGAGCTTGGACCTCTGTCATCGCGTAGAAGTAGAGTGCCTGCAGTGCATGCGGAAGTGTGACAGAAGGAGTATGATCCATCACTGGAAAGTGTGTGACAGATCGATGTGAGTACATGTCCATGATGCATCGAGTCATAGTCAGAAAAAACAAGAACAAATAAATGCGAGTTTCCCACCACCACTCCCAACGCACCTGAAACACCGCGAGTCCAAACATGAATGCGCCCAGAGCGTTCAGCTCGATGTTGTTCAGGAGATTCCTTTCCTGAGTGGAGAACGGGTGCAGCCGCGCTTGCGTGAGGAGGAAGAAAACCGCCAGAATGCTCACCTGCAGGCAGACAGAGTTGTAGGAAGAGGACTCGCTTTTCTATTTAATCCATGTCAAAGCAAAAACTCCAAATTGCACAAAGACTCACCAACCGAATACGTGAACCTGGGAAAGATACCGTTACAAAAAGTTTCATTTCCACAGAGATCTGAGTATATTACTATGAGGAAGGGTCGTCATATGAAATAGAGAACACTCCCCGAAAGGGTTTTGAAGGAGACGCACCTGCAGGAGCCTCATGTCGGGATTGGACCCAACGTAGAAGGCCACAGCCAGTTGAGCCGCCAGCTTTCTGATCATGATCACAATCTCCCAGTAGAGGTACCCCTCTCGGTACCCCTGCAGACAAAGAATCGAACAATTGTATGCTTTGCATTGGTGGTGCTCAGCCTCTCATGAAGAAGCGACGTCTCTCTCTCTCGCATCAAGAAATGATTTCACAGAAGAACAGAGATGGTGTGGCAGCGACACGCAGGTAAATACAGAGCCAGAAAGACAGATCGAGAGACAATCATGCGTTCCCCCCGTTTCCTTCTCACGTACCTGCAGAAGAAATCCGTATCTCCGTCTGAACTCAGGCCTCCATCCTCTGGCCGCCTCGTCCCTCAGACTCTTCACACCCGAGATCACGCGCTGAGCCAAAAAGACCGGAATGCCCACTCCCATCACCACAATGGTCCCAACCGAGATGGGCAGGAACTTCAGATAGAGGTCAGAGGTACAGTCGACAGAGGGGGAGACGGAGAGACGAGGTTGAAGACCCTCTGAGAGAGGCTGACAGGCCACCAATTCGATCAGACTCTCCAAAATGCCCTCGAAAGTCAGGAAGTAAATCATGATCAACACAGGAACCAGATCTGCCACAATGGTCCCGGAAAGCTGTGAAATCGCTTTCATAAGGCCCTGTTTTCGAATCGGTCTGCCTTCTTCGTCTGTCGTTGGAAGTTTGTATCTAAACAGCAGGAGCACCCTCACATTGTTCAACCTTCTCACTTCCTCCGCATGAAGCATCCGTCTCTGCCAATTGAGACAAGGAAGCACCTCGTCAGGCTTCACCAACATCTCAGCACTTCCTGTCTTGCTCGTCGAGTCGCCTCCTTCAACGCTTCTCTCGGTTCTGCTCTCTCCCTCTGCGTTCCTGGCGAAGGGGCCAGAGGGGTCCCAGGCCGCCATAGAGAAGACGAGGATGAAGGCGAGAAGGACGGAGAAGACAGCGCTACCGATGGGGACAGCCAAAGACGCAAATTTGGAAACGAAGAGGGCCTGTTGGGGGTCCGAAATTTTCATCCGAGCAAGGAGGTCCTGATGGAATGAATATGTTCAGGGAAAAGAAGAAAGAAAAGCATCGGGGTGCATGAGAAGGAAGGTGTGGTAGAATGGAACTAAAAGAAAAGTCGGGCAGGAGAGGCGAACAAGCGAGCAAAGAAAAGGACTGGAGAGTTTCAGAACGAATTCAATGAAAGGGAACTGTAGCCACATCGCTTGATCGTCACAAAGAGAGACATCCAAAACCAAAAACAAGATCCGCACGAGTTCGAGGTACAGCTGCCGCACTCACTCACTCACCTGAGACACACACTGCAGTCGAACGAAGTCCTCAAGAGAGGGGATCAAATCGACAGGAATAAGAGTCGACAAATTGGCCCACTCAGGCAGACGCACGTTGGAAAGCTCAAAGTCCTCCAGAATCGCCATCAAACTCAAAAAGTTGAACAGAGACCTGCAGGCAGAGGGCGAAACGAGCATTCAATTCTACGTAAGTGTACGGGGCCTGCGAAAAGTCCACAATCCAGGGGGGAGTTCCACGTCTAGACAGACGTGTTGATCTCTGTAAAACGAAATTGCACCGACATGCAAAACTCAGCACAAGCTTCTTTGATGCCTCTGCATGCATGTACCTGATGAGGATGAGGTAGGATCTTTCCTGTTCGTCTGAGGGCACAATGTTGAGGTGTGTGTAGACGATGATCACAATCTGGAAGAGAAGAAAGAACCCCACGGCTCTCAGGAGATTCATCTGGGGGTCGTCTGAACAGACCTCGCAGTTCTCTCCGAAACTGCATAAGCACAACAGGGCAGGTAGAGGGGCTTTGCATACGATAATTGGGGGAAAGAAAAGTTGCAATGAAGAAGTGACTTCAAACGGAGCTTACAAGTGGCCATCCTGTTTTTGTTTGTGGTAGGCCCTGCATGATTAATACGGGCAGAAAAATCTGGACTCAAGTCGACACTATGCAGTTCGTTCCAGTCCGTGAGTGAGCACGAGTTTGCATTATCGGCGGCAAAAACAAAAAAAAGTCTCCTCGTCCAGCCTCCTGATCGATTCAGCTGACTGTCTGCATGCCGACTGACTGACCGTGATGATTCGCATTCACTGCACAGAGGCTGCACACATGCATCCAGACACGCAATGTGAGTGCATACATTTCAGACACGAATGAAAATAAATGCTTCATGCATGAATCCATCCACACACGCATGCAGTCTGAGTGAGCCTCATGCTGTCAAGATGCTGTCTACTTGTCGACAGTGAGATGAGAAGGGATCATTCGATTCTTGAAAGGCAATCGATTCTCGTAGGAAGAAGCGTCACAGAAGAGGCAGAAAAGTGGGAGAAAGGAGAGAATTCTACCAAACAAAAAATGAGCACAGGAAGGCCACAACAGAACCGCACACAGTTTTTATCTTTCGTCCGTTTTTCCGTGCTATACGTCCTCTCTCTCCACTCTCTCTGTCTTTTCGTGCCAAGACACAAAACTCTCCACATCCACTTTGCATCACTCGAAGTCACGTACAAATGTCATTGTTCCATGCATCTCCACTGACCCCTCGGAACCCTTCCTCACAGCGCGCGTATCCGCCTCCCTCCACATTCTGGTACACTTCCCTGCTCTCATGGGGGTGGCAGGTGTCCTCCATGGGACACTCCAGGATGACGGCCTCTGGGAACCCCATAATCAGACTGAAGCCCTGCTCAGGCACGGGACGGGCGTGACTGGTCAGAGGGACCCTAGAGAGAGACGAGGATCCGGGTCCTGCAGGAGGCAAGTGGACCTCCTTCGTCTCTTGGAGCCGTCGGAGCGTGTCCATGTCGGAGTCACAGTTGCTGTTCTCAGGACAGGGCACGCACCGTCCGGCCTCCCAGAAGAAGAACGTCTCCTCGTCTCCCTTCGAGAGGTCAGGCACAAAGTAGAATCCCGAGTTGCACACACACTCGGAAGGATGGAAGGATCCCTTGGAAGACCAGGACTCCTGCACACAGGATTGGCAGACAATCGGCATGGAGGCAGAACGCTCCACCGTCTCTAGTCCCCTCAAGTCCTGCCAGTATCCCGCACCGCAGATGCAGGGGCACTCTGGGCACTCCCGAGAGGACCCTGAGGGACATGGAGTGAGCACAACCACAAACACACACGTGGCGGTATTTCCTGACGCATCCGTTGCCTCCACCTTCACGGCATTGGAACCCGGGCCCATCAGGGAACCGTCAGAGGGGCTGTAGGTGATGGTGATCTTCTCTGAGGAGTCTACGTTGTCAAACGCCAAAGCTTTGGCAGGATATTTCACCTCCATCTGCCCGTCCCCCACGTGTTTGATGTTGTAGTCTGCCGGGCAGAGGAGAGTGGGGGGTTCTCTGTCAAGGACCCTGATTGTGAAGGTACACGAAGCCTGGTTGCCTGATGAGTCGGTGGCTGTGATGGAGACTTGGCTGTCTCCTGCTGACAGCCTCATGGGAAGGGTGGGACTGCCAGTGATGGGATTGTTCTCTGCCATCTCGACTGAGTCTCTGACCGTGACGGGGTATGAAGTGAAGAGGGCGGAGGACGATCGTGCGTCTGCTGCTTGCTCTATGGGATCGGTCGGGCAGTCTATCTGAGGCGGGGTCACGTCAATGCATGTGGGGGGTCCTGTGGAGTAGGGTAGCCAGACGGCCTCTCCCGAGGCGGTCCCGACACATGACTTTGTGGCGTCTCCCTGCAAGAGCGTGTCACCCAAACACCCAAACACAACAGAATCTCCAGTCACCCAGGAGACGCCGTTGGGGGGCGAGGAGGGCGTCATTGTGCCCAGAGAGGGGACTACAGGGGTGTCACCGTTACACACAACAGGGGCGCACTCTGCAACATGAGAGGCCCAAACAGACGCGGGAGGGTTGGCCCCCTCCACCCCCTCACAAGTGAGCGACAGGACGCCGACCTGGATGTAGCCATCGTTGCATCCGAAGGTGACGGTGTCGCCTGCCTGCCAGAAAACTCCATTCGAGGGGGACCCAGCCATCACTCCACCGACTGGAGCGACTGGGACCTGCCCCGTGCACTCGACCGGGTTGCAAGCGAAGGAGTGGTCGGGCCAGGCGGCCGTGGTGGGTCCGGTCCCTTCACATGTGATCGTCTGGGGCCCTCCGCTGGTGTCCAGAGAGAAACCTTCGTCGCAACTGACCGTCACAGTGGCTTCTGTGACTGCCTGTCTCATGGGGTTTGTGAATGTGAGCAGGCCGTTAGTGGGTGTCGTGGGTTGATTGCTGCATCGGACGTCTTCGCACAGACTGCCTGTGCCCGTTCTGTCTGTGTACCCATCTCTGCAGGCACACTCGTATGACCCTGCAGTGTCTGTGCACTGGGCAGTGAAGACGACCTGAGAAGAGTCCGAATCGTCTGTGCGGCGTGAGCACAGGTGCGTGCCTGTGCTGCACTCATTGAGGAGACATTTGTCCGCCTCTAGAGTCCAATCTTGCGGGCATGCACACTCACTCCGCATCTCCAGACCGTAAGTTCCGCTCTGTCCGCCTTCTCCCGTCACACGGACGTCATAGATCTCAGAGGCGGAGGAGGGAGAGAACGAGAGGCCCGCTGCGTCAGACCTCAAGGGGCATGCCGGGGCCCCGACGTTCAGCGAAGTGCCCACACACACGTCGTTGTCCAGATTCGTCACAGAGAACGTAGAGTTGAAGTTTGTCTCTGCGGTGCATGTGGAGACTGCGAATGTTCTGTTGGGCAGCTGCTGGTTGCCCTCCAGGTTCACTGAAGGCTGCCCGAATCGCTGGTTGGACGCGGGCTCCGATGGCAGGAGACCGCAGAAGTCGGCAGGCTCCGCCAGGGCAGAACTCTCCACAGCAGTCTGGATGGAGCCGCAAGTGAGAGTGCGGGAGGCTGCAAATTCAAACCGGTGGAGACACACAGATCCATGAGTGTAGATAAGTCAGAGAGGGTGAATTCGAATGCTTCGTCCCTATTTTGGGGTAGAGACAAAGAGAAGTAAGATCACAGCGAAAGCAGAACGAGAACCTGAATCACTGACCAACTGACTGCCTGGCTGAGTAACTGACCGAAGCACTGCAACCCGTTGCCTGCAAACCCCGAGTTACATGAGCAGGTGAAGCTCCCTACTTGGTTGTAGCAGCTGGCGTCGCTGTGGCAGTCGTGGGGGTTTACCAGAGAGGAACACTCGTCGACGTCTGCAGTGAAAATGCACACACACATACACGGATAAACAGGAAGCTAGCGAAAGATAAGTCAAGCCGAGCGTGTCTCTTCATGTGATTCTCAATTGTCAGTTAATGAAATCAGGGAACGCAAAGAAACACCGACGAACCTGTGCAAGTGTCCGCAGAAAACCCCGCAGCGCAGGCACAGGAGAAACTGCCCACAGAGTTCGCACACGTGCCTCCGCTCGCATCGCATGTGTGGCTTCCAAGAGCGCACTCGTCATTGTCTGCACCCAGGCCGCAAGTCAGCCAAATCAATTAATCAAACGTGAGAATGTCAGAAATTCTTTGGTGGTGTTGCGCCATGTGCTTTCTGCGTCCTACGTTGAGCTGGAAACCGACGAATGCATTAATTCATTGTGCGGACACCGAAAGCAAGCAAACACCGGACGGAGAGACGAGACAAAACCTGCATCGGACAACGAGGAGGAAGGAGGGTGATGGATGCCCCTCTCTAGCCCTTTCTGGCCACGAGGGGACGGAATTGAGTGGGGAGTTCGAAAGAAAGAAAGACAGAGGAGTACAACACAAGATAGCAAAACCTCCCCCACCCCACAACCTACCCGAACAGAAATTGGACCCTGAGCTTGCAAGTCCCGTCCCACACGCGCACCCAAAGCTCCCCACAGAGTTCTCACAACTCGCACCCGAATCGACCAGACAATCGTCAATTCCCAGACCGCACTCGTCGATGTCTGCATTCGTTCATTCAGAACACACAAGCGATGCTTGACGCATACATGCTTTTTTTTCGCGCTTTCAGGCTGCAACTTTGTTTCGACCCTTGCAGCAGCATCCAATCCGTCAAACAGCAAGAAAGCCCAACAGGCAGCCGACCAACCGACGTACCCGCACATGACCCCAAACCGTCTCCGGAGTATCCAGCCCCGCAGTTGCACGTGAAGGTCCCGACCGAATTCGCACACACAGCACTCGAGTGGCAGTTGTGGACTGCAGTGCTGCACTCGTCAGTGTCTGCACACATTCAGTCAGCACACACGAGAGAGTCTTTCTTGCATCGACTCAAGGGAATTTGCGCTTTTCCTTCAATGGCAGATTCCGAACGGTCAAACAAACAAATTGTGAGTGATTCGTTCATTCTCTCTGCAGGACCGGGGCACCTTCACCTTTCGTCGGCTGCTTCTTTCTTGTGCGTCCTTTTTCTACCTGTGTGCGTCATACACAGATTTGCACACACTGTGCACAAACCTTCACTATTACTTCGAATGGCTGCACAATCCTACTTACAGGGAGAAAAGGAAAGTTTGAAAGAAAAGGCGGGAGGGAGCACACGACTGACCGCTACAGCTGACGCCATCGCCGTTGAATCCCGCGTTGCAGCTGCAAGAGAAACTCCATGCCGCATCGACGCACGCACCGTTGGCGTCGCAGTTGTGGATTCCCAGGGAGCACTCGTCAGCTCCTGCAGAAGAAGTAGCAAGCGATGAAAATTAGGCCCTCCCTCATTATCCGACGATCATTGAAGAGATGATGCATTTGTCATACACAGCCATTTCTTTCTTTCGCCTCCATTTCTCTCTTTCTCGTTTTCCCCCTCTTTGACACATACATAGACCGTCCCTCACGCACACAGACAAACAGACAGCCACCCAGACAGACAGACAAACCTGAGCACGAGACCCCGTCCCCTGAGAATCCCGCGTTGCACGAGCAGCTGAAGCTCCCAGCGCTCTCCGTACAGGTCGCGTTGGAATGACAGTTGTGAAGGGAGGAGCTGCACTCGTTGATGCCTGCAGGCTTCCAGTGTGTGTATGTATATGTGCATGTGTATGTGTGTGTGTTTGTGTTTGAAGTTGTGAAGGGAGGAGCTGCACTCGTTGATGCCTGCAGGCTTGCAAGGTGGGATTATCGTCAATTGATTGAAGGAAAATCAAATCAAGACACGAACAAAGAATGAAGCAGGAATCTTTCCATGAGGCGCGAGGAAACTATTTTCCAGGCATATGAAGCACGTATGCGTCTCTACGGCTGATGTTGAGAGAAGGACTCACTCACTCACTTGTGCATGAGAGTCCGGTGCCGCTCCACCCCGCACCGCACCCGCAGGAGAAGCTTCCGGCAGTGTTCGTGCACACACCGTTCACGTCACAGTTATGGGTGCTTGTGCCGCACTCGTCGATGTCTGCAGATGATACAAAAATGCACTTGCGTTTGTAAATGGCGAAATACAAAGACACGAGAAAAAGTTTCTATGATGGCAATGTAGCCAGAGAAATCAGAACGATATGCTTGGGACCGGTGAGGGAACAAAGAGACCGCCGAGAGATCGCAACACACTGACCGGAGCAAGAGACGCCGTCTCCACTGAATCCCGTGTTGCACCCACAAGTGAAACTTCCAGAGGTGTCTGTGCAGGTAGCGTCTGTATGACAGTTGTCGACTGAGGTACCGCACTCGTCGATGTCTGCACAGAATGGAAAGGCAGATTGAAAAACCCGAACACACTCGAATGCAATTTTCGAAGATCAAGCAACAGACTCTAGAGAAGAAGGCAAACGGCTTTGCAAACAGAGAAAAAAGACCGGGATCCGTTTTACGCATCCGGCTAATGACTGACTGGAGCACGCCACCCCGGTTCCACTAAATCCGAGGTTGCAGGAACAAGTGAAGCTCGCGGCAGTGTTCGTACAGGCCGCACTTGTATGGCAGTCGTGTGTTCCGGTTCCGCATTCATCGATGTCTGCATGCATGCACACATGCACAGCTTCCTATGGAGTGGAGATCGTGAAGAGGCTGAACATGGTTTTTTTCAAGATGCAACGGGGCTTTGCATCTTCTCTCTCAATTGATTGCAGTGTTGCAGAATGCCTGCCTGTGAACTGAACAGGGGGTCAGATTGACTGTCAGTAAAGGTTGCCGTGCGCTTCACAAAGGAAATAAGTTCCAAATTCCCTGCAGTAGTCACGCGTCCATGATGCCAGTTCTGCATCAATCAAGCTTCATACAGGCCTACAGCATCTCCTTGCAGTTTTCTTCTGCGTGTTGCACAGGTTCTTCTTTTTGTAAAATCGCAACATGCTGCCTGATCTCAATGTTGACTAACAGACTGACCTGCACAGACGACCCCCGACCCCGAGTAGCCCTGGTTGCATTCTTTTTCATACAGAATTCTTTTTCTGTATTAATATATTGACTGACGCACGCATGCACAGACTGACCTGCACAGACGACCCCCGACCCCGAGTAGCCCTGGTTGCATTCTTTTCATACAGAATTCTTTTTCTGTATTAATATATTGACTGACGCACGCATGCACAGACTGACCTGCACAGACGACCCCCGACCCCGAGTAGCCCTGGTTGCAGCTGCAGGTGAAGGAGCCTGTCTCGTCGGTGCACGCGGCGTTGGCGTCGCAGTCGTGTGCAACGCCGGCACACTCGTCGTGGTCTGCAGAGGCGAAATGAGAGGACACGAACTTCTGTCCTTTTGGGTAGAAATCTGTTTGCGCATTGATACCGACGTCATCTGTACAGTCCTCAGAAGCACAAAAGCCCGAAAGAAAATGCGCTTCTGTCTTTGTGTCTAGCGAAGCAGGGAAATATTCAACTGTCAGAAAGGAACGGAGACGGAAGCCAACCAGGCGCATTCAGTTTGTGCCTTTACTTTGTCCACCCACCTGAGCACGAGACGCCGTCTCCCAAGAACCCAGTGTTGCACGCACACGTGAAGCTGCTCCCGCTGTGAGTGCACGTCGCCTCTGTGTGGCAGTTGTGAGTGCCTAAAGAGCACTCGTTGATGTCTGCACAAGTTGGGGGTTCGATACAGAAGGAAGCAAAGGGTCAGTGCTCCCAGGCAAAAGAATGCACAATCCACCAGTGCCGCGTACACACACACGTGCACTAACACGCATCCCGAGAAATGTACTCCCCTCCCATCCCCCGGCCCCCCATCCAAACAACAGGACGATCTACTGACGGACCTGTGCAAGAGACCCCGTCTCCCGAAAATCCCGTGTTGCACCCGCAAGTGAAACTCCCAGAGCTGTCAGTGCAGGTGGCGTCTGTGTGGCAGTTGTGGGCAGAGGAGCCACACTCGTCCACGTCTGCAGAGAAAAGTAAGAACTTAGAAGGAGTGCAGTCAGAAAATCGAGAGACGATCCGCATGGCAGTGCTAAGCCGCTCTGTCGTCTGGTACAACGTGAAACCCGCAGAAATGAGAGCGAAGCGTCAGGAAAATATCTTCAGACCTATATCATTCTGCTGACGCACGCAAGGACACATCAAAATGTTTCACCCAGCAGAAATGCTCCTTGCGTGCGTCAGCAGAAATGAGAGCGAAGCATCAGGAAAGTGACTTCAGACTTATCATTCTCGCCACTCACTTGCGCAGGCGACTCCACTGCCACTCCATCCCGCACCGCATGCGCACGAAAAACTCCCGCCTGTGTTCGTGCAGACGGCGTTGGTGTCACAGTCGTCGGCTGCTGTGCCGCACTCGTCGATGTCTGCAGGCACACAGACGCACAATAGAAGATCAAAACAACGTCCGAGAGCCGATAGAGCGAGCAAACGTGCAAAAAGACAGCAGCGGAAGGTGCAATACTTGCAGAGATCGACCCACTAACTGACCAGAGCACGAGACGCCGTCTCCACTGAATCCCGTGTTGCACCCACAAGTGAAACTTCCAGAGGTGTCTGTGCAGGTGGCGTCTGTGTGACAGTTGTCAGCGCTTGTGCCGCACTCGTCGATATCTGCAGAGATTTCAATCGACGGCAACAGGAAGGAAGGAGCTTCACTGAATCGGCCACCAAAAAGACAGGCACAAATCTGCTAACCATGTTCTGTTCTTCAGCACGTTCTGATTCCGTTGGCACGTGTTGGCACTTCCCGTCCGAAGACTTCTTTCCCAATTCTTTGTCCACCTTTTTCACGGGAAGTGTGTCCGCTTGATTGCTAGAGCTGCATCGGCTGTCAGACCGTCTCCCGAAAGAAAGAAAAAAAAAAGAACAGCATTGAAGGGACTGTCCTCTTGCTTGATATGCATCGGCTGTCAGACTGACTTGAACATGAGAGACCGTCTCCCGAAAATCCAGAGTTGCAGGCACAAGTGAAACTCCCGGAGCTGTCGGTGCACGTTGCGGCAGTGTGGCAGTTGTGGGACGCACCGCTGCACTCGTCGACGTCTGCAGATACACACCCAAAGACATCAGTGAAGAGAATACATGAAGGCTAGAGGGGTTGCCTGACAAAGGCATTGTGTATGTTCTGCCGAACGGAGCTCGAAAAGATTTCTTACAGCATTGAACAGGGCAGCTAGAGCAGAAGTGTACATAGACGGAACAACAGACTCACTTGCACAGGCGACTCCACTTCCACTCCACCCAGCAGCACACGCACACGAAAAGCTCCCGCCCGTGTTCGTGCAGATGGCGTTTGTGTCGCAGTTGTGTACTCCTGTGCCGCACTCGTCAATTTCTGCAGGCACAGAAAAGGAAGGAAAGGAAACATGAGCGAGAAGTATTCCTCCATGCATGGACCAGAGAGAGAGGAGAAGTATTCCTCTATGCATGGGCCAGAGAGAGAGGAGAAAAGAGGAAAAGCGTGAGATACAACAGAAAAAAAATCAAAAAATGGCTGACCAGCACACGAGACGCCGTCTCCACTGAATCCCGTGTTGCACCCACAAGTGAAACTTCCAGAGGTGTCTGTGCAGGTGGCGTCTGTGTGACAGTTGTCAGCGCTTGTGCCGCACTCGTCGATATCTGCAGACAGAGGAACCAAATTAATGTCAGTACAAGACGAAACTTGAATCAACTTCCAAAAATAAAAAATAAAAAACCTCCACAGAGACACACAGAACGTTCCGAGAAGAGTTTTTCGGCCGCTATTTCCCCTCGACGTCTTTCTAGCATTCTCCCCCGCGAAAGCGATTTCCAGTGCCGTTGCCTTTTGTAAAAATAGATCTGTCTGTCAGACTGACTTGAACACGAAAGGCCGTCTCCCGAAAGAAAGAAAAAAAGAAGAACAAAAAAGATTGCCAGACTGACTTGAACACGAAAGGCCGTCTCCCAAAAGAAAGAAAAAAAGAAGAACAAAAAAGATTGCCAGACTGACTTGAACACGAGAGGCCGTCTCCCGAAAAGCCGCTGTTGCAGCCGCAGGTGAAACTCCCAGACGTGTCTGTACATGTTCCGTCGGTGTGGCAGTTATGAGAAGCAGTGCCGCACTCATCTGCGTCTGCAGACAACAAGAGCAGAGACGAAAGAATGCACAAAGAATGCACAAAAGCAAGCAAGAAGTTTTGACTCGACCAAGAAAAGCAATTTGAATTGGAAAGAAATAACGCGAGAGCTACACTTCGCCGGTACTCCTTTTCTTTCACTGGATCTCCATTCAGGAAACAGAAGAAGCTCAGGACAAGAGCTGGAGGAGAACAGAGACTCATGCAGGCAGGTAATTCATGACAGAGTCTCACTCACTCGAACACCCTCACACATAGACACACAGAGCTATACCGACTCACTCGAGCACGAGACACCGTCGCCCGAGTACCCGCTGTTGCAGGCGCAGGTGAAACTCAGCGCGGTGTCAGTGCAGGTCGCATCTGTGTGGCAGTTGTGGACTGAAGTCCCGCATTCATCCACGGCTGCATGCGTGCATACAAAGGCAAGGGAGGAGACGAATGCAGGAGATGAGATGCATATGCAGAAAAGATCACCGAAGAAACAGCATTCATGATGGAATACTCTTTCTAGGCGATACCTTTTCAGTATGTATGTGTGTATGAATCTGAAAGAGGTAGTAGCCGTTTGGTGGCTTGGCTGAAATGTTGACGTGAGAATATGTACTCACCGGATGAGCACGAGACGCCGTCTCCACTGAATCCCGTGTTGCACCCACAAGTGAAACTTCCAGAGGTGTCTGTGCAGGTGGCGTCTGTGTGACAGTTGTCGACTGAGGTGCCACACTCATCGATGTCTGCACAAACACGGGGAGAAGGTATTTTGATTATCCTCATTATGCAATACACAGTGAAAGAATGCGCAAGATATCTGTCTTTGCGCTGACTTACTTGAGCAGCTGAGCCCATTGCCGCTCCACCCCACACCGCACGCACACGAAAAGCTTCCGCCTGTGTTGGTGCAGACGCCATTTGTGTCACAGTTGTGAGCTCCCGTGCCGCACTCGTCGATGTCTGCATACAGGCAAGGAGAAAAGTCCAGAAAACACAGACAGAGACGCTGGTGATACGCACATACGTGCTCCATCTCTACAATCAGGTAGAGAGAAACCGTTCATCGAAAAGTGGACTTTTTTTCTTTTAAACACTTGACCGGACAGTCGGTTGCATGAATTGCGATACACGTCACGAATACAAGAATGCTGTCATGACAAAACGCACGGACACCCAACTCCCCCCTACCTGTGCACGTGGTGCCGTCTCCTGAATACCCGCCGTTGCACTCACACGAGAAGGGCCCACTCGGGTCTGTGCTCGTGCAGACGGCCTGGGCGTCGCAGGTGAGGGACGCGTCGGTGCAGCCGTCCACAAGCCCTGCGAGAATATATGTGGATTGTGTATTTACGTGTTTTGCTTTGAAACGTGACAATGCGCTCTCGAGAGAGAGACAGACTTGCAGAGAATATATACCACATGCATACGGTAATCGTTGTCAACGGGCAATTTGGATGCGTACTTGCGTGCGTCAGTTGATACTGCAGAGAATATATATCAAATATACCACATGCATACGGTAATCGTTGTCAACGGGCAATTTGGGTGCGTACTTGCGTGCGTCTGTTGACACGACAGGCAAGCGAGAACAATCGGTCCCCTGACTGACTGTCACTGACTGACCAGGGATGGCGTCAGGTGATAAAATATTCCCCGAGCTGGAAGGTTGCCCTAACTGTCCGTACGTGTTCCACCCAACCCCGACAACAGTGCCGTCCTTCTTCAGAACGAACGTGTTGAACCTCATCGCAACAAGCTGAGTGCACACATAAATGACGGATACATATGTTTGAATCTCGTGTTCAGCCTCGGGACGACAAGCCGCGGCGGGAAGAAGCGAGAGATGATGGGATCAATTCTCAAGTCGAAAAAGCCTTGCGTACGTACAGTTGTTCGTCTGTCTCTCTGCATACTTCTATTGGGTTCAGAGAAAGGTACGTACAGCCTGCACCCAGCTTTGAGGTTCGCCCTCGCAAAAAAAAAAATGACCACGAAGTGTCGCCCTTTCTCCCTCCCTCCCTCCCTCCCTCCCTGTCTGTCTGTCTGTCTGTCTGTCTCTCTATCTCTCAATCTGTCTCTGCATGCATGCGTGTGCATGTGTGTCTATAAATACTTCCCTGTCCCTGACCTCGCTAACTTCCTCTGGGTCTATCAACATCGCGGAGGGGTACCACCTATCTGTTGTGTCTCCCAGACCCAATTGACCCTCTATGTTGTCCCCCCACCCCAAAACAGTCCCATTAGTCAGACAGGCCAGCGCCTGCTTCGTTCCTGCAAAGGCACAAAGGGTTGACACAAAAACTCGTCTTCATTCGCGTGGACACATTTACACCTGTACAGACAGACAGACAGACAGAGAGACAGACAGACAGACAGACAGACAGACAGACCGACAGACAGACAGACAGACAGACAGGCAGGCAGGCAGGCAGACAGACAGACAGACAAACAAACAATGAATGAAGGGTATTCGCACAGAAAAATTCATCAGACATGCCGTAAACCTCAATGAGGCAAGGGGGTCTTTGCCGTGTTTAAGAGATACAAGCATACACGCAAACAAACGTGCGTGCATACAGCATGCATGCATGCACACATCCATGCAATTAAGCGTGTATGCAGTCATGGACACCAACACAGAAACACAAAGGCATCGAAGTCCTGACTTCAACAGACGCATTCGCGTTCATTAACACATACATGCATACACAAATCAATTCACCCACTCACGTACCCCCCACAAGAGCTTCCACGTCCCCCGACAGCGTCTCCAAGAAGACCTGCGAATTCGAGGGGGACGTCCCCACTCCCAGCTGGCCCTGGGTGTTCACACCCGCACAGAGGACCTTCTTGGACGCCGTGTGCACGCAGGTGTACCCCAGACCGGCCACGGCACTCGTGATGGTCTCACCTGAAATCGTCACCTGCACACACACACACACACACATCCGGTTCTCTGTTATATTGCACTTCCCTTTTCCTTGCCTTCGTCTCCGTTTCAGAGGGATGCATACCTGGCCACCCAAAAATTTCCCTTCGCTGATGCCGGTTTGAAAGGAAGGAAGCCTAAGTGTCCCTTTCCTTCCTGTCTACTCAAGCTTGCAGCGCAAAATCAAGCAGGCTCATGGAGACATGCAAGAAGAATGAAGCAAGGACTGCCAGCAGTATGCAAAATCGACTATCACAGAGGCGCTTTGCACCCTGCTACACAACGTCTCCAACCCCTCAGTATTATGATTAAAAAGATAAATGTTTGCACAGCTTCTTTCCCGTTAGTGCGTGCAACACACACCAGCTCACCTCCACAGGCGTCCACTGATCCGTAGTGGTTCCCGTCCCCAATCTCCCATTCCCCCCCTCCCCCGCCATAAAAAGTTTGCCATCCGACGTCCACACTGCAAGGTGAAAAGTCCCACACGCAGCCCCAACCACGGTCTCCCCGGCCAGGGACCCCACAACCGTAGGGCTTACACGGTTTGTTGTGTCGCCTTGTCCTGCAAGCATGACATACAATGATTCCATAAAAGCATCTTTTTTCTGTTTGACTACTTAATTGTATGGTGCCTTGTCCCAGTAGCCCTCTCTGGAGATGTTTGTCCGATACACAAGGGAGAGGACCAATTACAAACTTTGGAGAAACAGAAGGTACGAGAAAGGCAACAAAGGAATGGTATATTCACTCCCTTTCAAAAGAAACTGAAACTACCTCTCCAGAAAACCCACCCTGCTTTTGCGCTTTCTTTCTTTTTGGCTCGTTTCCTCAAGTCACTTGCAAGACAGCTGGGACTGCAACTCGCTTCAAGCGATGACCTCGGCACAAAACCAGAAAGAAGAAAACCAACGCCGCAACATTGACTCAACAGGAAGGGGAAAAGGGAAGAAGGACGGACTGACCCAGTCTCCCTGCAAGAACAGAAAGGAAATGGGTAGAGAGAGAGGAGACACAGGAATAAGGGAACGTCGGTCAGATACAGATTCCAAATTTCAGAATGGGTGCAAGTGTTTACATGTATTTTTCTTACGTCTGTCCTTGGCCATTTTTTCCTTTTTTCTGTATAGTTCTCTCTGCACCCTCCAACCTCCTTCTTTTTTCTCTGCATCCTTTCCACTTGCTTCCTTCAATTATCACCCCTGCCCTTTTGTCCACTGCAAGCTAGAGGCATGCATCCAACGCTCGCGCCCCCGAAGAAGAGAATTGCCACACGCGCACCGTTGTCTCAAACAGAGAATTCGACCACACTCGTGCACACTGATCCATTGTCTTTCCACGTCTAGCGACCCACCTGACACTGCGCATGTACATCTTTATTCTGCCTTGATGAATTGAAGACACTGACCTGACGTATTACTGCCCCAAGTATAAAGTGCTCCCGTAGTCAGCCATGCCGCTGTGAATTCCTTCGCACAGCAGCTCCCCGCCACACTCGTTAGGCCCTGCATCGAAGGCGTGTTCCTGTTCGTCGTTGTGCCGTCCCCCACCTGGCCCTGGTTGTTATATCCCCAGGTCCAAAGGGCCCCGGCAGAGTCCACAATGGCACAGTGGTCGGCAGCGCACCCCGCCACCACGTCGGTCATGCCGGGGACCTGAGTGAAGGAGTCCCGATTCGTGAAGTCACCCATGCCCAGCTGGCCCACGAAGTTCCCTCCTGACGCGTACCTGCACACAGAAAGAGGGGTGAAGTTTGAGATTCCCGTTAGTCTTCCG
Source organism: Chromera velia (assembly GCA_018398765.1). Taxonomy (NCBI): domain Eukaryota; family Chromeraceae; genus Chromera; species Chromera velia. Next base: position 17,038 of record JAHBMJ010000057.1, on the reverse strand, counting down.
TTGATTAAAGTACGTCCTTCCAAGCATCAAGAGAGTCGAGAGACAACGGTGCGTTTGCGTTTGAAAGGGAAGAAAAGAGAGATCGTTCATGCATGCGAATTTGGCCAGAGCGCTAGAAGACAAAAAATAAGGTATTCAGAAACACTCCACAGCACCCAGAGAGCCAGTCTATTCATGACTGTTCATGACATTATCAATGATTGAGCTAAGAACGGCTTCAGTTCATGGTCAGCGGATGTTTGTTTGTAAGTATATACAGACTATACCCACAGTTCGTCGTCCTTGTCAATAAGGAGGTGGTGTTCGAACCCAGGAATCATTTTCTTCGCGAGGATTCCACTCGTTTGAGTAGGCAGCATCAGCAGCGAGAGGAGGAAGAGCACAGACAAGAGAAAACTTCCACGAACAGAACATGAAGCAAATGAGACCCAACGGAAACAGGAACGCGGAAACTCCTTCCTCGCTCCTCTCCCTCCGTTTGCCTTCGTCCATGTCATGAATGAAAATACACAGCCAGGGTGAGCTGAGTAAAGTTCAAGAGTCAGGTGGACCAACGGGAAATTCCTCTCCCGAGTCAGTCAGTGCGTCAGCAAATCCCGGAAGAACTCTCTCTTCCTTTCACTTGCGTGAACGCATGTCTATATACATGGATCGGCACGCGGTCTTTTGAGAAGTGTTTGAAGAGGAACCAAACAGGACAGATCCCTTACAGAACCAAGACCAAAGATCTGACACGCACCCACGTGCACTCATGGGAGTCTGGTCAGATGAGAAAAGCGGGCGATTGATCGATCGAGTCAGTCAGAAAGCCTAAATGCAGACAGACCGCAGACAGAGGGCTGCATTGACGTGCTGATCGACTCAAACGGCGGAGTGACTTTGATACCGAATGAGATCACGTTGCAAGGCTGAATATATACATGCCAAAGAGGGAAATCTTCCTGCAGGAAGATCGAGTGTGCTTCAAAGCTGTATATATATAACCTGCAGTCAAGCAATGATGTCTCTTGAATGCAGTCAATCCATGCGGTATCGGTCATCTTGGAACTCACCCAGTCTCTCTGGTGAGAGCCTCGGATTACTTTCGTGAGGATATCTGACGCACGCAAACGTGCGAACGACTGCGGCCAGCGACACACTCTGTTTGGATTCACTTATTAAGTGCCCCTCACTCACTTTTCGGGGCCCCAAATCAGAAATTGTTTTATGCGAGTAATCTTGGGGCCCCTGAGTCGAGCTATGTCGAGCTGCCCTTTGAGTCGACAGCTAGCTAGAGAGTAAACAATTAATTTCCAAAAAAAAAGAAACAGATACAGAGCGAGAGGGATGCAGCGGAGGTGAGATCAAAAGCAAGCAGTTTCGAGGAGGGAGGAGCGCTTCCATCCTTTTCTCGCTCCTCCTGTAGATGAATCTCATCCATTCAGGCCATGTCTGCTCACCAACGGAAGCGCCGTTGATGTCTACACACGTCGAGTTAGATCTTCAAGCAGCGACTGGTGAATTGATCAGACTGATTGACCGTCTCTTCAACTCACGTATTAAGAACGACGTACGGTTTGACCGCGAGGTGCTTCTCTCAGTTTGGCTCACTTCTGCAATATCGGCCTCGATCTCGTTTCTCGAAAACTTCCCTCGCAGGTCTTTGGTTTCATCCTGCTGCTTCTCAATACAGACACCCTAGCCACATTGGTGAAAGGAAGAAAGGAGGTAGACGGACATGAAGACTAAAGGACCTCTGGGGGTCAAGAAGCAGAGGGGACGAGTGGAGATTGCGGAAGAGGCAATTAGGGCCAAAGAAAAGGAGAAGGAGAACGAAAAGGAGAGAGAGCAGGCCGCCGACACAGTCCATCTCCTGAAATTCTTCTCCCAAAACGTCAAAGAGAGCGTGAAGAAGAATGAGCCTCCTCCTCTTCCCTTCCAGAACAGCGACCCTTCCCCCTCTGCAGACAGTTTTTGGCGTTTGGGAACCTCCAGACTCACCAAGGTGTCCCTCTCTCTCAGGGCACTCACAAGAGGGGACAGCAACAACTTCTCCAGGTGGGTCAGAACAGACTCGGGCAGGGTGAATGTGCGTGTGTATGTGTATGTGTGTATGTGTGTGTGTGTGTGTGTGTCCAGCTCTTTGCCTGCATGTCTGTCTGTCCACCCGCCTGTCTGTGTGTTCAAATCATTGTCTAAATGCATAGCACCTACAAGCACGTGCCTATGTGTCCGCACCTACCTACTACCTCCAAGGTCTCTGTGCGTCTGTCTACATGCATGCATGTTCCTTGGTCAGAATGTTAGGGAAGGCTCTCACCGCATAGCCCTCAACATGTATGCAGCTGTCTCAATTGGCCTCTCCCACTTACAGTTCTCATATTTCTGTCTACGCTTTTCGTTTCTCGTTTCGCTGCCTCTTTACAAATTCAACTTCCCCTCCCTCCCGTTGCATCCTTCTCATGCTCCCCAGCATGTAAGCTGTCCCAACATGTTAGCTGTCCGGGTCTCCTCCTGTGCCCCCCCCCCCTCCCGTGAATGCAGAGCCTTCAGCCCCCGCAACGCCTCAGATGGTCTGGTGGACCTGGTGAGAGCCCTCAAGGGGGCCCCTCTTTTCGCAGGGGTGCCCCCGGCAGTCCTCAGGAAGTGCGCACGGGTCCGTCCGAAGGGCCCCTCGTTGCCCCAGCCATGTAGATTGTCTCTCGGGGGGGGGATTTGTTTGTCTGTCTGCGTTTCCGGGACTTTTCTTTTTTTTTCTTCGTGGGTTCAGGTTTGAAGGCTTCGTGGTCTTGTTCTACTTCCACACAGAGTGCGCTTGAACTTCTGATCAAATCCCTATTTCGACATCTCCACACAACGTTTTGCTCTCCCTGCTGCCCACCTCAATCCAATTGACTGCAGATGATTGAGAATCAAGCACACACAAACGCAATCATACACAGTGAAATACAAACGCAATCATGCACAGTGAAATACAAACGCAATCATACACAGTGAAATACAAATGCGATCATACACAGGCTGAGAGTTCCCACCTTTACCCACCTCACATCAATTGAATGCAAGATACAGATGATGACGGCAGTTGACGCACGCAAGGACGCATCAAAATTTTGCGTGCGTCAATTGAATTGAATTGAATGCAGATGATGACGGCAGTCGCGTTCAGACCCGGAGACTTGGTGTGTGAGACCAACGAAGCGTGCGACTGCCTGGGAGTTCTCGTGGAGTCAGTATCTCTTTCTCCGTCTCTCTCTGATTCTCTCACTGTCTCTTGGAAATTGGCAGGCTTTCGGATGGTCATCTGGGAGACAGACAGAAAGACAGGCAAGCGGCAATAGCTTTCTTTAGTCACTCCCAAGGCCGTGCGCGTGCTAAATTCTCGTGGAGTCGTCTGGAAGGCAAGGGAGGAAAGAAGGAAGGACTGGTGAACGAATGTGGCAGCCGCTTGAATGAAATGAAGGAAGAGATGACCATGACAGCGCCGGCCTCAGTAGAGTCGATCAGCCTGTCCTGTCCGGCCTGTTCGTTCTGTCTCTCTCTCCGTCAGTCTTATTGTCTCTCTAGATATATGCATGTATGTATGGATGTGCCCGCGTTTGCATGCGTGTCTGTATATGTGTGTGTGTGTGTGTGTGTGTGTGTGTGCGTGTGTGCGTGTGTGTGTGCGTGTGCGTGTGCAGGGGAAGTGTGTGTTTGGAGTCGGAGACACAAGAGGACGGAGATGAATCGGAAGAAGAGGAGGAGGAGGACGAGGAGGGAGACGGAGATTATCGGAAGACCTCGGGGGGCGAGGAGGAGAAACGACGGATCGTGGTCTGTCGTCCATGGATACACACACAGAAAAGAAAATACATACATACATACAGAGAGAGATACATACTGTCTAGAGAGGTCTGTCGTCCATGGATACACACATACACGCTGTTCTTTCTTACAAAAGCAGATGGGCAGCATGGATGGCGGCGGAGAAAGAAAGAAAGACAGACAGACAGACAGACAGACAGAAAGATCGACATCAAGGAGGTTCTGCTGTATCAATCCAGCCTTTGTCTCTCTCGTCCGTCTTTCTGAGCAAATTAATTCTAGCTAGCTGTCTTTCGTTTGTTCTTCCTTTCTTATCCCTTCGTTTATCTTTTCCTTTGCCGTCCCGTTTTTTTTTTTTCGAAACGGACGGGTACTTTGCTGATGTGTACGAGCAGAGGTCATGTTTTCTTTTGCTGAATGAAACAAATTGTGCGTCCTCCCTTCCCCAATTGATTTCTTGCAGCTTTTTTTTTTTTTCTTTTTCTTTTGCTGAATGAAACAAATTGTGCGTCCTCCCTTCCCCAATTGATTTCTTGCAGCTTTTTTTTTTTTTCTTTTTCTTTTGCTGCATGGAACAAATTGTGCGTCCTCCCTTCCCCAATTGATTTCTTGCAGCACCGCTTTGCGGTGTTGTGGGAAGATTCTCTTCTCGGCACTTCTCTCCACAATCACCAGCAGAAAGGGACGGCAGAGAGTATGACGGTTGTGCGCGTTGTGCATGCGGAAATTGTCAGAGGTCGGTGAATGAAAAGAGCTAGCCTTGTATTGAAGATATGAGATTCTTTGATGGTGTTCTGATGCATGCGTTTCGATGGACCGGTTCCTCCCTCTCGTTAGTCTCCTGCGTGCCTTACTCGATCGACAAAAAAGAGCTGCGGCTGAGGTCTTTTTCTTGATTCCTGAAAATGGCTTGTGTTTCTTTTTGGGCTCTCTCTTTCCTCATCTGACCAGAACCTCATCCTGGTTATTCTTGGTCTTTTGCAGGTCTGATTCGAGAGGACGCAGAGGCAGAGAACGCGTTTGCCGCCAACGTCCGGCAGGCGAGGGCGGCAGCAGCGGCGGCAGCAGCCAAATCGAAGAAGCGCAGACAAAGGGAGACAGAAGGAAAATCGTCACAGGTCGGCCCTTCTTCCCTTCCTTCCTTCATTCATTCATTCCTCTCTTCTTTCTCTTTTTTGTACTGTCTTCTTTTGAAGGTCTCGTCTGGAATTAAGCACTCTCTCTCAACCTTGGGTTGAAGAATGGGTACTCAAACATGCATGCTGGTGAGAAGAACACGCTGTTAATGCAGTTGTTCATAACAGCTTTGCACGCACTTGATTTTTTCGCTTCTTTGCTTGCAGGCTGCCCAAGCCTCTCTGCGTGCCGCTCGCATCCTCTTAGAAGAGAGAGAACAGATGGAGAGGGGCGAGCACGAAGAAGAGGAAGAGGGAGAAAACACCGCAAATCCGGCAGAGAAGGAGGCAAAGAGAGAGGAAGGAAAAGAAAAAGAAGGAGAAGACTCGAGGAGCCAAGATTTGGTTCTCTGGTTGAGAGGACACGCAGGACTCCCCAATCCTCCCACAAGCGGACCTGAAGGTGGGTTTGTTTCTCTTTGGTCTCTTCGTAAATCCCTCTCAAGCTCCCATTCCGTTAGTTAAGTCTTTTCTTAATTCTCTCGTGCGTGTTCGTTAATTGTCGTCCGGCCAGAAAAGCTTTCAGCGCTTCTAGCTCTGTTTTGTTTGTTCGCAAACATGCTGACAGCTCTGCGGCGGGAGGCCCTACAGATAATGAAAACCCTCTCTGATCAATCAAAGTGATATGCATGCCCAAGCTGATCTTTGCACACCGTGCTGCATGTGTTCTTTTCTTCCCTTCCCTGGTCCTTCCTTTCTTTTTCACCACTTGATCCCAATCCTTAATTGTTTTTTTTTCCTCCTCCTCCCGGCCGTACACTCGTCATCACTATCACATTTCTTCATACCTTTTCTTTCCTTTTCTTTCTGCCCGATTCATGCATGCAGCTCTGTATTCCTTCCAAGGCTCCTTCATCTCCTGGACGCTGCCCCCGATGGAGAATCTTTCTGTGAGGGCGCACTGCTCTGACGACAACGCGTGGGAGCAGCCGGACGGGGCGGCGCGGCAGCAGAGGCGGGCGGCGCCCCTCCTGGTGGACCCCACGGGGTCCGCACTTCCCGCCTTGGCGTTCAAGAGAACGAGGCCGAAGGGCCTGAGGGGCAGAAGGGTGAACACGATTCTGCTGCCCCTGTCGAAGTGTGCGGTGAATCACGCGGGGCAACCGCGAGCGTGGACGGAGAGGAGACGGGAGATGGTTGACGTTGCTTTGGGGGCATCGAACAAACTAGGTCTGGGGGCTACTCACCTGTGGAGAGTGCGCAGACGGACTGAAGGAGGGGGGGTGCCCTCTAGGTTCGAGACTGCGAAGGACATTTTGGAGAAGCGGAAGGGGGCGCTGTTGGAGGAGAACAGCAGGGGAAGAAGGGGAGAGAAGGAGTCAGAGGAGGGGAAGGGGAAGGGAAGGGGGGCAGTCGGTGTCGGATCAGGGTCCACAGTCCGAAGAGCAGAGGGCAGGTGGCCGACATTCCATACAGGGTCAGTCAGTGAGGGAGGGGGGAGCAAGATTGAACAATGATTTCTTTAGTGTTGTGGATCCTGAGAGCAGCTGTGTGAGTGGAATGGCTCATGCACTTATGTTTCCCTGAGAGAGAGAAGGAATGGAAACATGCGTGCTTTTGCCTTCGTTGTTTTCGTCCAGAATGCAAATCACACTTCACTTTCTTCGTTTCGCTTGAATTGTGTGCCGATCGAGAGAAGAAGAAGGAAAGCAGATAGACCAATGATTGGGACGACCAAGAGTGGCTTCGCTCAATTAGTACCAACCACGAACCCCAAGCTTGTATTCCAAAGCGTTCGTTCTTTTATCCTTCATTTTTGCACGTTCAATCTTCTTTTTGTTCTGCACGTACAGCACCGTCCTGGCGACTCCCGGCTGGCCCATGCATTCATTTTCGTACAGAATTTTTTTTGTAATATTAATTTATACAGACTGCATGAAAATGAATGCATGCATTTTTGTTGTGCACATACAGCACTGTCCTGGCGACTCCCGACTGGCCCATGACTGTCATAGCCCCCTCTGGCTCCTCGAAGATCTCAGCAGGCCCCCTTGCTCTTCGGGGCATGGTGAAACAGCTGGTGGCAGACTCTGGTTGGGGTGTCAGGGGGGGAGACGGGAGAAGGGGAGGGGGGACTGCAGGGGGAGGGAGTCACGGGAGGGGTGATGCTGATGATGCAGATGACAGGGGTGCCATGGCCAGGGGGGGTATGAGGGACAAAGGCTTCAGTCTACCTCTCTCAGCTGCAGCGTCCGGCTGCCACACCGGAGCGGGGGAGGAAGAGGATGGTCAAAAAGTGTCAGATCACGGGACACACTCTCCCTCTGATGCTGCACTGCCCACGTTGTATGATGTTTTGGTTGTGCCGAACGGAAATGAAAGGGCCACCGCCGCCCTCCGGACTTTCGAAGCTCCGGGGTGTCCATCTCGTGTGGTGCTGAGCACCGAGGGTGTGGGGTCAGGAAGGGGAAGGGAGGGCCCGAAAAGCCGCATTGTGACGGGAACAAAGGGGGGAGGGAGGGGGGGTAGCCCGAAGAGAAGAGAAGCGAGTCCCTCGCAGATAAGGGGGGAGAGGGAGAAGGAGGAGGAGGCGGCAATGCTCCAGTCACAATTTGGCGTGCAGGTCAGAAAAAGAAAAGAAAAGAAAAGAGTTGATTTTTTTCGGTGTTATCTTTGTTGCAGATCACTCCCTTAATTGTCCATCTCTGCCCCTTCCTTTGGTCGTCTTGTCCTGTGCCTCTTTTGCATACATATGTGATCTTTGAAGTCAAACGATTCCTCCTATCCTCTTTAAATAACATACATATGAAAGTAAGAATTCTGTATGAAAAAGAACTCTGTATGAAAGTAAACGCATACATATGTGATCTTTGAAGTCCAATGATTCCTCTTGCTTGTTCCCGTAATCTGCAGCCTGCGAGTCTGTACAGGCGGACACTTTTGACGTCAGAAGAGGTGCCCTCGTCTGACCTGTCGAGGACGGCTGCCGGGGCTGGAGGAACCCTCAAAGGCACAGCGACGATCAAGGGAGACCCCTCTCTGCTCTCCCGTCTGAACGCAAAGGCCATTTCTGTGGCATATGAAGAGTATCAACAGAGGATGCGGGAGGAGCGGGAGAGGAAAAGGGCAGAAACGAAAGAGAGAAACAGACAGAGACGGATCGAAAGAGAGAGAAAAGCGGCGGAGGAAGCACAAAGAGCTGCTGAAGAAGAAGCAGCCGCCGCCGCAGAAGCAGCCGCAAGAGAGGAAGCAGAGCGACAGGCTACCCTCCTCACGGAAGCCGACGTTGATGCTTCCCGAGGTGTCGACGATTCAGGTGAAGGGACAGGGCTGTCGTCTGGTCCCACGATGTTTGACATATTCGCGAATCCTTCCGAGAAGATCAAACAGAAGTCGAAACCCCCTGCACAAATTGACCCCTCAGGCCCCTCCATGTTTGACTTTTTCACGCAGCCAAAAGAGAAGAAGATGGAGGAAGCTCAGAAGGCTGACGAGGGGCCTTCCATGTTTGATTTCTTCTCTAAACCCGAAGAAAAGGAGAAAGAGAAAGCGAAGAAGGCAGCAGACGGGGAAGGAGAAGGTCCTTCAATGTTCGATTTCTTCGCCAAACCGGAAGAGAAGTCAGAGAAAGGAGAGAAAACCAAAGAGCCCCTCAATCCCACAGCAGGTGAGAAGGCACCTGAGGGACCCTCAGTGTTTGACTTCTTCTCAAAACCCGAAGAAAAAGAAGGTGGCAAAGAGGAAGAAATAAAACAAGCTGCTGCTGAAAAGGAAGAAAAAGAACAGGAAAGTACCGAGAAGGAAAGTGAAGAAGAAACCAAACCCTCACCCCCGCAAGGCGAAGAAGGCCCCACAATGTTCGACGTCTTTCAGTCTCCCTCAAAAAAAGAAGAAGGAGAACAGCAGGAAGAAAAGAAAGAAACGCCAGACGACAATCCTCCCCCAGAAAAAGAAAATGACAACAAAGACCATGAAGAAGGGACGGGTCCAACGGAAGAGGGAGAGAAGGCAGAAGCGACGCCGGAAGAGGAAGAAGGATCCAAAGGAGAACAGGACGCAAACGGAGAGCCTGCAGACGCACAACCAGAAGCAGCAGGAGAACCAACAAAAGAAGAAGAAGCAGAAAAAGAAAAGACGGAGAACCCCCAAGATGGTGAGACAAAAGAAGAGACAGGAGACCCTCCTTCCAACCCCGTTCCTCTTCAAGGAGAGGAGGAAGAAAGCAAAGAAGAGAAAGAGGGAACAGAGGGACAGGGAGCACCGGAAAGTGGAGAGGAAGAGGCCGAAGGAGAGCCCGAGAAAAGTGAGGAGGAGACTGCAGGAAATCACGAGATTGAAGGTCAGTCACTAGCAGTGCTATGGAGTGCAGATCGAGAAAATGAATGAGTGGATCGAAGTGTGTGAAGAAACAATTCGGGAATATCTAGATGCCAACTCGAGATCAACTTTGATTGAGTCAGTCAGTCAGAAAGAGTCTGTACAGAAAGGAAGGACCACACAAAGACAGATCTTCTCTCCACTCTACAAAAAAAGCATTGTTGGCTCATTTGCTACACAAAGATTGCTAAGTGAAGGATTCGTTAATTGAAGAGAAAAGAGAAAACAAAGAAGATACAGGGGAGAAAAAAATCAACTTATGAATACAAGAGTTCGCAGCGACACATCATTCATTCTTCCTCTTGCACAGCACATCGCAGCCCTCGATCTTCCCCCCCCCTTCATGCATGCAGATGCAGAAGCAGAAGAGGAGAAGCCTGGAGACAACGAAGAATCGAAAGAGGCGGCTGGAGAAGACGAGGGAGCAGAAGTGGTGGAGGAGGCACCTGTGCAGGCAGAGAAGAGTGGCGCCGCCGCAAAAGGTGACCAAAAGCCCCGCCCCGCCGCCGCACATGACGGTCACTTGGGCAGTGTTCAGGTTTCCGTTATCTCTCAGACCACCGCAAACGCCCCTCAGGATCCAGAGACGGATGTGAACACTTCTGTATGGTCTATAGGCCAAGTGGATGCCCTGGGGGGTGGGAGGTCATCTATGGAAGATCGTTCGGGTGGTATGGGTGCGTTTGGGAGTGTGAGTGTGAATAACAATTTGGGCAGAATTGGAGAGGAGGAGGGGGGCGAGGATGAGTTCACTGACTCTGAACTCGCACGCACAGTCGCTAGTTGCTCGAGCATTGGAGCAGAGCAGATAGGCAACACTCTGCCTGAGACGGGAGCCTCGGCTCTCGCATATGTCTCACAGGGGTTTGTGGAGAGTGTGCTGAAGGCAGGGGTGCTCGAGAGACTCTGGAGAACTCTGGACCCTCAAGGGCATCTTCTGTTGAAGAAAAATGCACAGAGGTAAGTCGGTGTGATTGATTGAGGAGACCACGTCGCTCTGCGTAGTCAAAAGCATCCTTAGTCTGTTTTTTCCTGGTCTGAAACTCTTCAACTGACATTTGCCCTCCCATTTCTCTTTCTCTCTTCTCTCTCTCACACACACACCGTGTCCGAAAGGTCACACGCAAATCTCAATGTCCAGCCTCATTCATGCATTTCTGTCCTCCTCATGCCCTCTTTCCCAAACTTCAAGAGGCCGACACGAAACACAGGTGCTGCCCTCTCTCGTGGGTATATGAATGAATCCCCCTCTCTCGAGAATATATTGACGTACGAATAAATCTTCATTCAAAATTTCACATTCCACTCGCACGACTTTTTCTGTGTCTCTCCAATGCAGACTCCAAAAGGCCAACCCGGAAGCCAAGAATTCAACCCTCAGCCAGGAGCTCCTCTCAATTGCCGACATCCAAGCGAGGACCCCCGTGCTTCGCCTGGCCCTGGCCCTCCTCTGTGGTCGTCTGGACTCTCTCCTCCTCGCGCACCAGCGTCTCCGTCTCGCGGAGGCGAGGGCCCGCTATCTGCAGATAGACCCCCACCACACACACAGAGGACACAAGTGGATGGTAGAGCAGGCAGGAGCGCAGAAGAAGACTACAGCCTCCGAAGAGGACACTGACAAAGCAACGCAACAACAAATGAACGCAACAGCCGATGCCGACGTAAAGGCATGGTTAGAAAAGGCAGATGCACTCTTGCGGTCACGTGCCCTCGCTGCATCCATAGACGTCCGAAGAGACGCAGAGCGAATCGCTGCTGCCGAAGCACTCCGCCCCCCCACCCTTCCCTCCCCCCGACCCCTTCCTCACATGCGCCCGAAGGACCCAACCGCGCCGCCACACCGACCCAGAGACTCCCCGCCGCCGCACAGAAAGAAGTTCATACCCCTCCGCCCCGCCGCCCAGAGAGGCAGGGACCAGGGGGGCCACGCTGTTCCCTTCAGGACTCCAAAAGTGCACGGAGGTCCTGTCGCAGAGCAGGTGGACCCATGGACCGTCTCCTTGCGCCTGGCCCCGGAAAGAGAAATCGATCCTGCATCCGAACGCGCCCTGGCGCTGACGGGGGAGCCAGACGGCGTCCTAGAGTTGGCGGCGGCAAAAGCAGCGGTGGGTGACTCAAGAATGCTCAGGAGGATCCTGCGCCGCCGCACGCGTCCGCCGCCACGCGCCCTGACCCGTGGCCCCAAGCCCGCGCCTTCACCTGGTGGCGTCGCCACGCCCTCGGTGAAGGTGTTCAAACCAGACGCAGCGGATGAGACAGAGAGGCCACTCGCGAGTCCGATGGAGGTGTGGGGGGCTCTCCTTCCTTCTGGGCCCGAAGCGGCACAGACAGGTCGGTCGGTCAGTGAGGGAGTGCATGGGGCATGCAGGGTCGCCAGCTTTCACTTGCCGAGGTACACACAGGCCTGACTTTCGGCATAAGAGAGGAGGCGGACAGGGAATATTATTCATCGAATTTAAGAGTTTCGAGAGGCTTTTATTCCGTCTAATTCCTCCTTATTTGTGAATGTGTAGATGCATGCTGTCTCTCCTTCGCGCTCACACTCATGCACATACCCACAATGCTCGTTCATTCATGCCCTCACTCACGCACGCACATCCGAGTTTCGACGGAAGGAATGTTCATGGATGGTCTCTTCTCCGCACCCGGCTGTCCCCTCCTCTTTCTTCTCTGCATGTACGCTTCTCCATCCATGCATTCATTTTCATACTTCTCTGCTTCATGCCCCTACCCGCCCTTCTCCTTTCCATCCATGCAGGTCTCCTGCCTCCGATCGGGGGTCCGAAGAGGAACTCCGCCATCGTCACCGCACTCATCTGCCCCCCCCCTCCGGATGCCCTCAGAGAGGCCCCCCCCGAAACCCCCAAACCCCCCCCGCCTCCTCAGGACATCTTTGAGGGCACAGTCACCAGCGGGGGTGCAGACGAGAGAGGAAGCTTTGCCGGAGAAGCAGGCTCAGGGGGGGGCGCTGTATTGAGCAGGAGACGGTCTTCTCTCGTGACGCCTGTCAACGATACGGTGAGTTTCTCTCTCCTTGCGCTTTCATACAGGCAACTCTTTCACATGCATGCATGAGTGTGCACGGAGACGGTCTTCTCTCGTGACGCCTGTCAACGATACGGTGAGTTTCTCTCTCTTTCACATGCATGCATGAGTGTGCACGGAGACGGTCTTCTCTCGTGACGCCTGTCAACGATACGGTCAGTCCCCTCTTCTCTTCCAGTGGAGTGAGTTTCTTTCTTCTGGGTGCTTAACTTGTGAACTTCTCCAGGCATGAACGCGCTCTTCCATGCGCTCACACGTACAAATCTGCCCTGCCTATTTCCAGTAGTGACCCTCCCCCTGTACATGTACCCCTGTGTGTTTTCTTTCATGCATGAGTGTGCACGCACGCACGCAGGTTGGCCATAGCGGACAGCACCACAGCACCCGGCGGATCCTTCTCCCTGCCAATTTGACGGAGGACGCGCGGGCCCGGAGGAGAAGCGTCGTTGGAAAGTGAGTCAGCTCTCCTCACTCTTTCTCTTCTTCTTTTGTTGCCTGCCTGTGCGTGATTCTGACGATTATATTTCTCTTGTCTGTTTCGTTTTTGCTGCGTGGTTGGTTACGAGTGAGTGCACGTGTGCGTGTGCGACCAGTCCTCTGCCGCCACTCATTAGATACGCGTCCACAACTGCCCGCAGGCGCACAAGAAATCACTTGCATCAGTACACGATGCATTCATGCCGATCAAAATCATCCTAGAGAATGCCTCTGTTGTTCCTTCCCTTGTTTCAGAAATTGGCCACAGCCTTTTTTTCTGACTGAGTTCACATACTGAACACTCACATCGATCCAAATGAAGTAAGTATGCACCCACCCCCGTATTGTCCATTCTCATCCATCCATCCATCCATCCATCCATCCATCTGCAGGTGTGAGGCCCTCCCAGGAGACGACGTCCTCGTCCGCCACCACGTCTTCGCAAATCCCGACAAGTGGGCGATGCAGGCTTTTGTCCTTCTTGCCATTTCATCATTCATCTTTGTGTGCGTACCGAGAGGAAATCATCATATCCTTTTTTGTTCTTTGCAAGCGGATGCATGGTGTCTAGTAAAGTGATCACCCGCTGCGTTGGAGTGAGCCAAAATTGAAGAGCAAGGCCAAGAGATTGTCTGTCCTTATCCATATCTTCCCTTCAGGTGGGCGCACACCGACGAGGCCTGCTTTTATTTTTTTTTATTTTCTTTATCAATATTTTAAATTGAAGAGCATACCCATATCTTCCCTTCAGGTGGGCCCACACCGACGAGGCCACCCGAGGCTGGAGGCCCTCCAACGAGGCCGGACATATCCCGGAGGTCAACCTGCCGCCCCGGCCCGCCACCGTCCTCTCGGACCCCAACCAGGCCCACCAGATTAAAGAGGGCGCAGGGTTGTTGGCAGTCATAAAGCCAGAGGGAGAGAGGGTGTCTCAGATCAGAAGGAGAAGCGACGCAGGGGCCATCAACGCTTTCGCATTCATGCAGGCAACAGAGATGGACGTCAACATGCCCCCTCCCGCCTCCCCACCGCCCCGCCGCCGCAGTCAGGCCATCGATACCCTCGCCGCCCTTGTCCCCTCTGAGCAGCCTCCCACCCCCAAGACTGCCGGAGGGCTCCCCCTCCTACAGCCACCCGGGGGCACGTCAAACAAAGCGCCTCGGGGGAGTTTCTCTCTGTCCCGGAGCGTCTCCCCGAGAGCAGACGTGGGGGCAGGAGATGAGCGGCCAGTGAGGGGACGCAGTTCTCAATCACAAAAATCACACACGGAAAAGGGGGGAGCGAAGGAAAAGAGGGGAGCAGAGATGGAGACGGACGCGGAGGGAGACGCCGGGGTGGTCCTCCTCGGATTTCCTGAAGAGGTCTGTCTGCTTGTCTGTCTGCTTGTCTGTCTGTCTGTCTGTCTGTCTGTCTGTCTGCATCTCTGGGTACTGTGGAAGTTCATCTTTTTCCTTCCTGCACGTGCATCTGCGTGTCTGCATCAGTCTGTATTCGAATCAATTGACTCATGCAGATGCAAATTCTTAGGACAGGCCGAGCAAGGACGCAAGGACGCTTGCAAGGAGGCGAAAATTTGATGCATTATGATGCGTCCTTGCGTGCGTCAAAGGACAGGCCCAGCAAGGCTTACAGACTCCGCTGTCTAGCTCACATCCGGATCTTTTTTGTTCGATCATTTATCTGTAAAATACATATACGGCATCAGTATGCATGTACCGCCCCCTGCTTTTCATGCATACAGACTCCGTCGCCCTTCTCCCAAGCTGCGGGGAACGCGAAGGACTCCACACAGTCTCAGCAGCCAGCCATTGAGCTCACGATCTCTGTGGCAGCTCAGCGGTCCTTCCCGGGTCTCCGCAATGCCCGCCTTCTTATGCAGATGGCGCCGTCTCAAGGACAGTGACTTTATCATCTGGTTAAATTTTTTTTCTTGAACTTTGAGCTGTATTCCATATAAAGTTCGGTGAACAATTGTTCTTCTTTACTACTGGTACTCTCTAGACGGAGGATATCAAAAACACTAATCAAAAAGAATAATAAAAAAAAAAATGCTAATGATTTAAATGCAAAAAATGTTAAGTTTGATCTCTGCGTGGGTACTAAGACCTTCCGGTGACTCCGGTTATTTAAAAATGTTTTTGAAAATTTAAATCAATGGTTTTCAGATTTATTAAAGCCGAGATTAAAGCAATTATACAGATTTTAATGAAGATATAGGAAGATGAATTATCATGATCAAATTCAATTGAATTATGAAATTGGTATTCAAGTTACTATTCAATTAAAATTATAACATCTTGGATTTTTTTAAAAGCATAAAGAACTACAGTGATTACATTAGGAACTACAGCTCTCTTATATCATTTCTGGTATCATTTTTGAAAGAGTGAAAGAAGACAAGTTCCCCGGGTAACCCTGCAGCTGCTTCCAACTTTGCATAAAGTTTTGAATTGACCGATTAAAGGTCCGGTTTCAAAAATATATAATTAATTTAGATTAAATTGGTTTTAATTTGATTTGATTTTGTGAGTCCACCCGTTGAGCTCTGGAGTGAATTCTAGAGTCAATGATTAAACTCTGGCTTAAAATTCCTACAGATATTTAATTTTTTATTTTATATAATTATAAAAATCTTAATTTAAAAATAAAAATCAAAAACTAGAAAAAAAACTTTCAAAAGTTTTTAACTCTTAAGTAGTTTTTTTACCTACGTTGTTTTATGCTATGCTACTTTTGATTTAATTAAAAGTTTTTAGCCATTTCACTAACCATTTCAATAAATGGAGCAAATTATCATGCAATTAAAAGTATAAAATATGAAGAAGTATTTAATGACAGGCAGAATGCAATTCAACTGCAGCAAATGCTTTAAATAGATGCAACTTTGCAGTTAAAGCAGTTGCACTTAAAGCAGACTCCTAAAGCCTTACCACTATGACAGATGATCAAATGTATGAACACGCAACATTCGGCAGTTTTTGGACTCAATATTGAACTTATCGCAGAAAGTACGCACACGCCCTCTTCTCACTTCTGTTGCTGTTTCAGGTCCTTCTCGTCTGCACTCGCAGACTTCTTCCACAAACTGCCTTCGTCACATGAGCACAATTTATTCAGACTCGCCTTTTCTGCCCCTTCTTTTGACTTCATCCTCAAATGCGCCGTCAGACTATTTATACAATGCCCCCCGCCACCTTCACGCATACCCCAAGCTAGCTCAGTAATTGTTTACTCATTGATGCATCGATGGTCAGTGCATCATGACTCATGAAACGCGATGACCCCTCAAAAACATGCCACGGGCATAAAAATGAAAATCTCATACACAAAGACACCGCCGTCAGAAAAAAAATCCCTACATCTTTTCGTTTGACCTCCCGACCACTCCCGACTCCGTTGCTCTACAACGCCTCCCCTTATGAACTCCCAAATCCCCCCTCACTTCCCTCCTCAGTTCATGCCCTCTAAACTCTCCAAATTATGTAATGCCTAGCATAAGCTGATGGCGATGACGTATGATCTAGCGTATAATGAATCCTGGAGAGCCTAAGTTTTGACACTGAACTTTTAGACTACTTATTTACTTAATTGTGGTTAAGCCTAAGGTCTCCGAAACTAGAGATAAAGACTGAAGTGAATGCACATATATTTATGGATATGAAAAAAATTATTGATGGGGATGAATTATTAATAATGATGAATGTAAAAAACAAAACAATCTTTGAAACATAAAACGGTAACAGTGTCCTAGAGCCTATCCTAGCTCGGTCCCTAGGGCACTAGTAAAGCTCCCATCACTTATCACTTAATAACTATCTGTAACTGGCTGCGTTACGAACAATTTTCACCATGGCATATGATGATGATGATGACTAGCCATTTTAAAGATTAGCAGTACCTGGTAATTTTCTAGTCCTAGTTCTACCTTAATAAAAGCTTTGCACGTGTCTATACATGCATGCTTGACATACCTAATTTCAATTATCCTGTTATGATTCCTGTATAATTTTAATGATAAATTAAGAATCTGATGATGATGATGATGATGAGGTGACTTAACCCACCAGCCATCGTGTCCCAATGGCAAAGGGCAGTCTGTAAGCATTCATGTCATATTGCAAGCTAGGAGCATGCTAGCGAATGCTCACCTAAAGCGGCCGAACTTTAGGACTACTAGCTAGTAAAACACTGCTCCCCAGGATCGATCAGTCCGGTCCTAGGCATGCAACAATGAGGGC
>JAHBMJ010000056.1:43692-58359 GCA_018398765.1 Chromera velia | reverse complement strand
GGGAGGTCACAACAATTGCAAGCAAGAAAAGGAAAACCAGTCTACGGGACAGGAAGGACTAGGCTGAGGGAGCAACAGTAAGACACGCGGGAATGAGTCAAACGCCAAAATCGTCACACAGTGTGTCGACCAGACTGCAGGGGCATCTGTGTTGAGACGGAGAACGGAAATAGAGAGAGTTCTTCCATGTACGTAAAGCAGCCTTGCTGGCTGAATGAGTGACTGACTGACTGAGTGACTGGCTGACAGACTGAATTAGTGACTGACTGGCTGACTGACTGTTTGAGTGACTGACCAACGGACTGCCTGAGTGACTCATTGACCGATTGACGGGCTGATACAAGATTGAGTGACTGACCCGCAGATGGACGAATGCCAGTAGCAGCCAGGTCCGAGTGTGCAGCTGCCACAGCAGCACTTGGTCACCTTGGCTGTCTCCTTTGAGGCGTCCTTCCAGCAGAAGAGTCTCCAGAGGCCCTGACACAGACACCAGAAGAAGGTGCAGCCCTTCAGCCACCCCAGGAACGGGCCGCAGCACTGCAGGGACAATTAAGTGTGTGAGGAAATTGTGGGGAAGCACAAGAAAACAGAAATGGAAAATGAAATTAAGTGGTCAAGAAAGAAAAAAAGAAAGAAAGAAAAGTAAGCTCCACCGAAACAATCTATGAAGGAGAAGAGTATAAAAGAAACGACAAGGAGAGTCAGACAGGGAAAAAAAGGAGGCAATTCATCACAACCAAACATCTTCTCACAGTCGGGCTTCCATCCACGTTTTCTGTCCACATAACGGAACTGGAGCTCTCATATACTGACTATCAATCCTTTGCAAAGTGCTTGAACAATCAACCAAATTCTCAAAAAAATGAAAGCGCGACGGACTTACTTTCAACTACTATATGACTTTCTGATTCAAAAACAATCAACATCCATCCACACATCAATGGCAACAAGAACCATATCTTCTTTCAACACAATTAACGCAGAATGACCCACCGCTCCCTCCTTGCCCACGGGGGAGTACCCGAGTGTCCAGATGTTCGAGGCGTTGTCGACCACCTCAATGCCCCCCCACACGCGTGTGAAGTCCTCCCAGGACATCCAGAAGGCACCGTCTTCCTTCGCCTCCCTCGCACGGAGTTTCCTGGCAATCTCGGGGTGCTCGCGCCATTGGGTGGAGTGGTCGGACCTGCACATAGACACACACACAGGATTGAGTGAGATCGTTTTGCGTTTACTTTCATACAGAAAAAGAAAAAAGTGGAGTGGTCGGACCTGCACATAGACACACACACAGGATTGAGTGAGATCGTTTTGCGTTTACTTTCATACAGAAAAAGAAAAAAGTGGAGTGGTCGGACCTGCACATAGACACACAGGATTGAGTGAGATAAGCAAGGACCGAGTTCGTAAGAAAACCATTATTTCCGCTGGTTCCGTTGCCAAAGAACAAAACGTTCCGTGAGGCAGACATCAGGAGAGAGAAAGGGTCTGATAGTGGATTCATGTGTGCATCATGCATATCGTTGCATTCATTGCTGCATTCGCTCGATCGTACCATTCGGCTTCCCTCTCCGTCCGTGCGTGCGTCAGAGAGAGAGAGAGAGAGAGAGAGAGAAGGGGGGCGGGGGGGGAAGAGGGTAGGAAGGGAAGAGAACGAGTCTGGAGGAGAATAAGGCGAAGTCTTCTCTTTTTGAATCGCTGATTCTCGGCGACAGACAAAAACAAGCCTCCGTGGGAGGGTCCAGATCTCGCAATATTTTGCTGCCTTGCTCTATTTTCCTCTCTTAAGATTATCGTCTTCATTCGCGTAAACCTCATCATAGACACATAAGATCTGCCACAAAAACAAAAAAGAAAGACAGAAAAAAGGAAAAAAGGACTGACCAGGCCCCCTTCCACTCCCCTTTGCCCCAAGGGTTGCGGCACCGGACAAGGCGGATCTTCCCAAACTGACGGGCGTTGAGAATAGCATAGGCGTGCCCGGACACGATGCCCAGCTGGTCCACTTCGTGCTGACCCTGCAGGAAAAAGAAAGCATGCAGGCACATCCACTTCTGTTCACTCAAGCTCATGCACACACGGAGGTACACACCTTGACGCGGGACCACAGTGCGTAGGAGTTTGTTCACAGACAGAAACAGGACCGTTCCCTCAAAATCTGAAAATAATTTCCCCAGACCTTCAAATGACAAGACTAATGATATATCAAAGTGCAATTAGCGCATCGACACCCGCCCCCCAAAAACCAAAGCTGAGGACTGTTGATGCCTCCCACGAGAAAAAGAAATTCAACCATCCAGCTACTCACTCACCTGTGCGTGAGTCCAGCAGGAGACTACAGTCTTCTTCCTCAAGTAGTATCTGCAGGTCACAAGGGACAGTCACGGAGGGTACGTCTGGAGTAGAATCAGATGGATGTCCAATGAGGAAAGATTACATGCCCCGAGGCACGTGCAAGACATCGGAAGATCGTGGATAGAATACGGGGACTAGGCGCCCCTCTTATCCCATGGTCGCTCAAGATCGGGCCCGGGCAGTCAGACGATTTGTCAGTCCCACGGTAAGTTCGAGAAGAGCCCGGCAAGCGCTGGTGGAGCAAAAGGCAGTCAGAGAAAAGAATTTCATGTTCTGTACAAGAGATTTGGTCATTCAAGGGGAAGCACGGAGAGAGGCGAAGACGGAAGGGATTCGGGAGAGAAAGCCTGAGGGCAAGGGAAACAGAGAGAAAGAGAGGGAGAGAGAGAGAGAGAGAGAGAGAGAGAGAGACTGACGCGACGATATCGAACATTTCCTTCTCTGTCTTCTTCTCCTGAGGCCCCCGTGCCCATACCATGCCGTTCTGTTCAGGAGAGAAGGTGATCACGAAGTCCCCCCCCAACATCCTCTGTACTGCCTGGGAAGGCATGCCTCCTTCAATCTTGGCATAACTGCACAGGGAGGGAACCAGGGAAAGAGGGGAGTGCTCTGTACTGCCTGGGAAGGCATGCCTCCTTCAATCTTGGCATAACTGCACAGGGAGGGAACCAGGGAAAGAGGGGAGTGCTCTGTACTGCCTGGGAAGGCATGCCTCCTTCAATCTTGGCATAACTGCACAGGGAGGGAACCAGGGAAAGAGGGGAGTGCTCTGTACTGCCTGGGAAGGCATGCCTCCTTCAATCTTGGCATAACTGCACAGGGAGGGAACCAGGGAAAGAGGGGAGTGCTCTGTACTGCCTGGGAAGGCATGCCTCCTTCAATCTTGGCATAACTGCACAGGGAGGGAACCAGGGAAAGAGGGGAGTGCTCTGTGCTCTGCGTTTGCGTGTGCGTGGTGTGCATGTGTGTACGTATACATGAATGTGTGTGGGTTGTGGCTATCCCTACCTGTCACTTTTTCTCTCTCTCTCTTCCTTTTTCTCCTCATCCTTTTGCACATCCTTTTCCCAAGGTGGTCTGAAGCACAGTGGAGCGTCCTTCGTCCTCAGAATGTGATTCACCAAAATTTCAACCGCCCGTCAAGAGCCGCAGATTGAAATTTTCTGAGCTGATGATGCTACTTGGGCGGGGGCGTATCGATGAGGATCGATGCCTCAGCTGTTGAAAAACAGGCATGTCGATTGATGACCATAAGAGATGGAGGAAAGCCACTGACTTACCTCCCATACATGCGTGCGAATGCCTTCTCAAGCAGGAGCACCCAGAGTTCGTTGTCCTTCACCTGAGCGAACGCCGGCTGAAAACCTGGACCGCGTCTGCATGATATGATCTCAAGAGAGGGAAAAGGAATTTAAGAAAGGTCGAAGAGTCGAAAAGATGACATCTTGGGGGAAAAACATGCACATTTCGTCGGTCTGTGAGCAACTGTCAGGAAATGTCGAAAACAAAGTTTCTGTCCGAAGTCTTTCCGAGAGACACGCATTACCAAAGAAAGCCCGTCAAGCAGCATGAAAAAGCATGGCGTACGCTTCTTCCTCTCCCCCCCCCCTCCCCGCCTCTCTCTCTCTCTCTCTCTCTGTGTGTGTGTGTGTGTGTGTGTGCGTGTGTGTGTGTGTGTGTGTGTGAGAGAGAGAGAGAGAGAGAGAGAGAGAGAGTGCGTGCGTGCGTATTTTTCAGCGAGTGCAATTTCCTGTTTGCCCCATTTCCGACGTCGATTTCTCTCTCATGGTCAAAGAACAAATGAGTATTGCTACCGACTTGCAGGGAATGTAGTCGTCGATAGCGAGTCTCACCCACTTGTGCTTGTTGACATCATAAAGTCTGAGCACGTATCTACCTCTAGGGTTCCTCTCTTTTGTCAGGAACAGTCGCCTGATCGCACCTGGAATCAGACACACCGAGGACATAGCAGACAACAGCCAGCAGTCTCCCAGTCCCCCCTGGTAGATGTCAGACGGTTCTGGATCCTTGTCGAACAGAGAACGCCTCTCCCCCTTGTGCTTGCCCTCCTCTATGGTTGTGCCTCTCTTCCACTCGATGTCCGGTCTCGATTCTCCAAGAGACTGGTCATTGGGAGGAAACTTCTTGTCGGTGTACATGTAGCAGCAGGAGCAAAAGCACCTGCACAAAGGAAAGGGGCAATTTTGTCAGCGCATGCATACCCTGGTTGAAAATCAGATAGTCGGTTGGACAAATTCGCATTCGACGTCCTCTCTGCACGTACGGGCAAAATTTCTTGACAAGTTCAGAGACCCTGACAGCATAAGAAAAACCGGCTGCGGCAGCTCACCTGCAAAGTCCTGCTCCCATTCTGTCGCAGTAGGCTCTCAAACACCCACAGCAGAAGATGCGGATTGCGTGGAACGTGAGCACGATGGGGCAGAAAATGATCTGATAGATGATGCATGCCTTTCCGTCCCACATGTCGAACCACTGCAGAACAAAGAGGAAAAGTCAAAGACACGTAAACAGCGAGGCATACCATACGATCCCTGCGTTTCTTGCCCTAAGTCAAATAGGAACCCATGCACGGGAGCCAGAAAACGGCCATGCATGCAGACCAACAGCCAGACAAGCCGACAAACAGACTGGCAAGTCGATACAGACACAGACTTATAGACACACACAGAAGCATATCAAAACATAGATAACGACAAATGATTGGTTGGTCTAATCGCCTGGCAGGGAAGCAGATACATCAGTTCACCGGGAAAGGCAGGCACACCATAAGGCAGAACAGTACAAGGGAAAGAAAGAAAGACGTGGGTCCGACAGAGACAGATAAACATATGTGAACACACAGTCTGTGTGGTCTGACTACGCAAACAGGCACATGGCTCGATAGAAGCGCAGACCACGTCGCTAGATCTCTCACCTTCTTCATGACATGTAGACACATATATACACACTGCATGTGAGTGCATCATACAGACATACATAGAGACCATATACGAACGGACAGATAGACAAACAGACAGGGAAGACAGCCAACAAGTCAACACCTCTTCAGGTAAAGACGTAGGCAAGAACAAGGTCGCAAAACGCATGGCCAGGCAGGCACGCAGAGGCTAATGGCGGCACCACGAATGCCGAAAATGAAATGCGTGCAGTGTTGCTGTCTTCGAGGCACGCGAAAGTCCATGACTCACACAGCAGAAAATGTACTTAAGAATCTTCACCCAGCATTTGTCCTCCTTCTTGGGGCCAGGATTCTTGCAACACCCCATCTTGTGCCCCAATTCAGTGGCAGGGGAAGATCAGTTGATGGAGTTCGTGAGTGTTTTGGATACGGCGTACTGTGTACGCGCGTGGATCTGTCAGAGTGGCGATCCTGTCGGTAATTCAACGGAAGGACGGACGCAGACCGGGCGTGAAGCTCTGCCACTCACACTCACACATTCTGCAGCAGACTGCAGGACCTTGCCGTTGAAGAGAACGCACGAGCAGCTACAATTGGTTCCGACCCCGTATATTCGTAATATGCATGGCACAGACAAATATATACACGCGTGCAGTTTTTGAAAAACACGCGTACGAAAAATGCATGATCGAACGCGATACAGCTATATATTCATATATAGATGACGCCTCGGAGCTAGGGCCCGCGGCCTCGAGGCGACACCGCGCGCGATCGAGCTGAAAGCATGCTTGCAACACTGCAATTGGTCGCATGCATGCAACATGCATATATATATATATATATGTTGCAACGCAGATCGATCAATCGACGTCTTGTCCTCTGCCCTCGATCAGTGCAGTGATCGATCTGACACATGCAGTCATGCAGACAGCCCGTCGGACAGTCAGGCAGGCAGGAAGGGCTGCCGATTCAGTTGATTTCGTTTCTCTCATGGAATGAACTGCGTAACCGTCGAAGTCAAAATGATCTGTTGATTTCGTAAAACCTGGCCGACCCAGCTGATTTCCTTTCTCTGGCGGGCCCAAAACAAAAGAAATGGGATGCCTCTGGCGGGCCCTCTTTCTGCTGGCTGGCCTTTGCTCAGCAGCACTCAAAATCAAGCACTCGAGATCGGCCGAGCAAGTGAAGAGAGTAAAGAGGATCTTCGAGTCCTTTGACCAGCAAAGGGATTTTGAGTTCTTTGCTGAGAGATTCCACTCCAATGTCGACCTTGGCAACGCGAGTCGGATCTACCAGCTTGCCTCTTCTCAATTTCCAGCCCTACAGGTATATTAATAATCATAGAGGAGTTTCCCGAGAGTCCGTTCCAAAGAAAAGCGTCTTTTGACGTCTACACCCGATCGAGCCCATCGCTTTCGTGCAGTACAACAAAGCCATGGCGGAGGCCACCCAGTTAAATTTGACTGAAATCCGCTTCGCATCTCATGCACCACGACAAGACAACACGAGTCCCCACTGCGAGCGCAAGAAGGAGGGCAAGACTGGTCAGGCTTTTTCGAACGGAGTGGGTTGCTCCAGCCCTGAATGATGAATGCCATTAAGCACCTGATGAATGGGCCATTTTTTGGTTTGACAGGCTCCGGGCCGGAAGGAAGCGTGGCTCCGGCACCAGGGGGACCGGCAGCCCTCAACAATGGGTCAGTCCCCTGCCCACAATTTGCAGGCTACAAAAAGTTTCGAGGTGATCGAGTTTTTGAATCTGTCTTATCGCAGGGGCACGGCATCTTCTGCCATCAACAATGCGCAGAATGCACAGTCCCCTGGAGCAGCTGCTGCAGGTGGAGCAGGTCGGGAGTCGGCATTGCTTCCGCACGAGCGCACATGACCATGAACTTCAAGAGAAAAACGAAACTTGGGTGTCACTCTCTGCAGGAGCGGCACAGCAAGCAGGCGCTGACTTGAACAAAGGGCTGACTCAGGCTACTGTCGCCACCGTCGTGGACGTCGTTCCTCCTCTCATCCCTCCACCAATGTAATTCCAGCGGCCTCTGCTCTCCATTCATTGTTTAGAGCAGACGCGGAACTCAGAAATCCTGCCTTCCCATCAGTGCAGTTGGTACAACCGCCCACTCCCCTGCCTCCCAGAGCTGACCGGCAGTCAGTGCCTGGGCTCAGTTCTTTATCCCATCGTGGTGAGTTCCAGGCCCTCGTGCTGCTGAGTCGTGCATTCTGCCTCCTCATGGCTCACTCGGCACATTTCAAAGGGACCAAGCCTCGGTCGTTTATGCAGGCGCCGGACTTCGTGATGGGAGATGTGAACGATAAGAGGATGGGAGGAATCATCGATTCCTTCCCTTCCCTCTACGCGTCGAAGGCAGGGCGCACGGATGACGAGACTTACATCAGATGTGCCAAAGCTTACCTGGGCCTTCAATGTGCTGCAACATTTCGGGCTTGTCCACTCCCGATTGGAAGTTCCTTCATGGAGAGCATGCCCCCGTGCATCACTGGCTGTCTGCTCGCTGTCGCCGCATGTCCTGGTTTTTGGTGCGTCTGTCTTTCTTGGCCGCTTCAAAAAGCAAGCAGGGGAACAGCTTCGCGCATACCTCTCGAATCTCTGCCTCCCTGGCTTGCCACAGGTTCGGGGACGTGTCCGGCGACTGCACTTCGCCAAGCATTCCGCCGTTCTGTTCGTTCGCCAGCTTCGCGAAAACGCATCTGATTCCTCCGCAGCTGTCGAGCTTCGACGACGCGAATCCCTATCCAAAGGTGAGCTTGACCCCTATCCAAGCTGACCGATTTCACACGGCTTTGACGCACGAAGACGGGCTTTGCTCTTTCCCCTTTTATTAACAGGACTGCCCCGACTATGACGAGGAGCTCGATGGAGTCGTTGGGGAGGGCCCTCCCATTGAATCTCCTATCCATACCGCATACGAGGAGTCCATTGAGCTGGGCGATGATCTCGACGACTTCCTTTCCAAGCAGTCTGACGGCATACGGAAGCCTTGCAATTGCCAGTGCTACAAGAAGATGCCAAGACCGGAATGTCAGGACACCGAACAGCTGGCTTTTGTGCTTTTTGTATTGCTGAAAAAAAAAGCAGAACACCTGTGACTTCATTTATTCATACTTTGCAGTGCAACTGAAAGAGATGGAGAAGATTGCAGGGCAATCGCCTGACGCAACTCTGGCTCCTCTGAACGAGACTGACGTTCTGATTTCTTTTAGAGGAGACTATACAGGTAATTGTTGTGCTTGTAGATTCGCCTGCCACGTAGAGGATTCGAAGCAACCCTGGCGACAATCTGATCCTCTAAAACTCTTCTGTGGCCCGTGTTTTCATGCAGAAACACACTGTAAAGAACGATGCGCGGAGTTGGCCGCCGAACACTACAACGGCCTTCGAAAAGCCTCAGGGTTTGATGAAATTGACTTTGAAGACTGAAGCGTTCGGTGATCTACTAGGTAGGGTGTGATCAGCTTCCTGTGTGCAAAAATCCCAAGCACTTGAACTTCTGAGGTCCAACACTTGAACTTCTGGAGTTTCAGAGTGAACTATTTACTATTAATTGAATAACACTTTCATAAAGAGTACGTACTGGCATAGTAGAACTACTGACAGTGTACTGTCAATGCTTATCATGATCACACAACATGAATAACAAAGATTTTGTCAGTCTTTGTGTAAAGATTTTTAATTCTAGTTTGAATCACTAGTATGTATTAATACTATGTACTAAAAAGCAAAGTGATAAACCTTAGATCCAAGTGTAGTTTTTCACTTGAAATGTTCTAGGAAATGTTGATTAAGACAGTATAGCGTGGCGTCCTAAAAACAACAACTTTTCCCTGCATATAACATTAGAAACATCCTGCTAGCTGAGCCTAGCTCTGGATATAGATAACGCTGCTAGTAACGATAGCGTGTCATTATATGCATCATAGTTATTTAATTAAAAACTAAACCAGTATATGGTGTTTAGCTGGTGCTTTTAGTATGCACTAGTCTATACATATGAAAAGCTACAAAGTTAATCTATGTATTAGTATTATAAGTTCAAGTTAATTGACTAAATGAATTTATAATCAAAAGAAGAAACGTAAAATAAATAAGTATCTCAAGCTCAACTAGCAGATTAAAGAAACTTCTATTGTAGCTTCCATTTAATTTTTATTGAAGTATAATTGAACAGTTTAACTTTTAAAGATTGATTCAAAATTTTAAACTAGGATTCCCAGTAGGATTCACGCTTTAAAAACTATATGCAAGCGACGATTGCTGTGGATTGCATAACGTTTGACTTATGAATAGTTGTCGCTACTAGTAGTAGACTGATGTGCTCATGCTTCCATATGCAGTTAACTTATAAATGTTAGGTTTTTAGACACTCCTGCAACAATCCTTTGCTCAGTTTGTGCTGCCGCGCAATGCAGCTCCCAGCAAATTTAAAGTAGCACATATTTTTCGGATGATCGTGTGTGGGTGACTGCTTGAGCCTGAGCGAGCCTGATCGCGGACGAATGAGTCCACGTGATGACTAATTCTTTGTTGACGCCTCTTGAGAGCTTGGTCGATTTGGCGGCTTTCCCCGTTTAGGAAGCCACCTCTTCGATAAACCCAACGAAGCATCTTTCTGAAAGTCTCCCAAGGTAGCAAGTAAATATGTGCGACATCCTGAGTCAAAAAATAGTGCTTTCACGTCTTCTGCCTGTTGCTTTGTCTCTGATCCTTCATGATCGTCGTTTTTCAGCAGCAAAGAAAAGCGAAAAGCCACCGTCATATTTCTCGGCTTGTCGACCTATGCTTTGGCGAAGGTTTCAGTGTGTGAACTAAAACCGGTGAAGCCGAGAAGTTTGACGCGACATGATAGGTCCCAGGAAAATTAACCAAATTGGGACAGCATTACAAACCTGCCCGCGTCCGTCTGTCTGTCTATGTGTCTGCCTCTCTCTCCGTCCGCCCGTCCGTCCATCTGCCTGTCTGTGGTTCTTTCTTTAATTCATTTTGGTGCCCCTTCTCATCTCCTCCTTTTCCGCCCAAAAAGCAAAAAAACAAGGAAAGGACAAAGACGGTATTCTCTGTCTCGAAACCTCTGTTTTTCTCTCCCTTTGGCAACATTCCGTCACTCGACAGGTTCAGAAAGCAACAATCTACATGCAGCAATCTCCCTCTCTGGCCATCTTCAGGCTTTTTGGGTATGCCGGCTTCCAGGATTCTCTTCTTCCAATAAAGTTTCCCGTAGCATCTCGCTCTCTATACATGCTCCCTCCCTTCCAATTTGGTTCATTTCTTTCAGCCCTCACTCACATTTCAGTCAAAACTCTTTCAACGGCATCATTCACCTCAGTCGTCGACATACCTAACACGCCCGCTTCTTCCTGGTCCGTCTCCACTTCCTCTTTTTTCTTCATTTCAGGCGCCTGGCTGTCACCTACCGCCTCTCCAACACCCCCTCCTCCCCCTTGAGCGCTGCGTTTCGGCATCAATTCCTCCCCACTGCTGCTCTCACTATCACTCCCAGCATACCCGCCCTGCCCCCCATGCATACCACCACTCAGACTCTCAGACAGAGCGGCCCTGTTGGGTTCCATGAACGAGACCGATGCCCGCATCATGTTACGCTGTGACTGCTCTGGTGCTTTTGGTGTGGAGGTCCCGCCGTCTCCCCCCGGTCCTCTGAGGAGAGACGAGCGCTTCATCATCGCAGAGGAAGCCATGCGCATGGACTTGCCTCCAGAAGATCTTTCGGACTGTTGTGATTCCCTACGGCTCTGGCCTCCTCCTATCGGGGCCGTGAAGGACTTATGAAGGTTCCTGTCCATACTGTGCATACTCTGTTGTCGGGATCCAAGCCTACTGCTCGGACCTCCGAGGCACTCCCCCCCTCCCGTCGCGTCTCCCCCGAAGGAGGGGGCCCTGTTCATTGTGTTCTGGCTCTCTAGGTGCATCTTTTGGGCTGCTCTGTGAAGGGCATTCTGGTAAAAGGCCTTTGGGTAATTCGAATACATCAAATCCATAATGGCGATCTGCAAATGCACAAGAATGTATGTATCAGGGCACATAGTACAAATGCTACCAGGACGGTGGAGAAGGGCAGATGGACAAATGATGGGAGACGGCTCGGGAAGGACAGTCAGTCTTAGAGCACATACCATGAGGGGTCTGTCTGGATACAGAGAGATGAGCATGGACTCTTTTCGGAAGAAAGCAGAGAAGCAGATTGAATTCTCTGAAGGAAAATGAAAGAACCGAATGGAAGGGCATCAACTTGAAGAAGCGAACGAGCAATGTGAGAAGAATTCATACGGACGACCCAACAGAGGAAGGTCCCGTCTTAGAAGACTCTCTACTCATGTACTCGAACTCGCAGTAAACTTTTGCACATAGATATTGATATTAATACAAGTTTTTGTCAACATCGGGTGCCTATCGCCAGCTGGGCCGACAAGCACGCATGTCGACCTGTTCAGTCAAGTCAATTCCTCCCCTGGCATATTTCTGGCTGACCTACCTGCAACTCTGGCACTGTGATGTTCACGGCATCAAGAACTGCCGTGGGGCGTCTCTTGGTGCGATGTCTCTCTCTTGACTTCTGTCGGGACTTATCCTTGTTCAGTTTCAGGACATGTCGAGCAGACCTGCATGACAAGACAAGAGCGATGATAAAGCACATGACAAGAGCGATGAGAACTCGGTGTGCTTCTCTCTCTCTCTCTCTCTCTACGTCTATTTCTCCTCAGCTGACCTCATGAAAGTCTTCAGACGGAGCTGCGCGTGCTTCAACGACCATTTGCTCTTCTCTTGTCGCAAAGCTTCCAATTCCTGGATTGCAACTTGCCTCTCGTACACTGCTTTGAAGGCTCTTTTGGTCATGGCCTGCATGTGTGCATGTGTACATGGGTGCATACATGAAATGAAATGTTTTGTTTGTTTGTGGGTGCACGGGGAGGGCAGGCAGGGGCATGATGTCCGAAAGAAAGCACTTAATTTGTTTTGGTGCTTATTGCCGCAGGAAGTATGCAAGTGTTGAACACAACGAAGCCAACGACACCCAAATACAAGATAAAATATGCACAGAAAGCAAATCTCACGGCGTCGGGGAAGGAAACAAAAGGATCAACAAAGATGCAAGGAAGGCTTGAAAACAAAATCTCAATTAGGAAGGCAAAAAATATGCACAAAGACTCTCCGAGACATCAGGATGAAGGGCCTAGAAAAGGAAAGGAAAAAGTAGAAAAAGAACTTACAGAAAGGGGGCAGGGCAAAGAGAACCGACGAAATCAAAGAAGAGGCGAGGAAAAAACAGGAAGCCATTCATCCAAGACACCCAACTGGCCGAGCTAACCTCAACAAATCCAAAATCATAAAATTCAACCTGTTCGTCAAGCATGTACCTGCAAGCGTTCAGACACACAGGCGATGACCATCTAGATGGACGCATCCTCACACAGAAAGCACTCCCACATCCTCACACAGAAAGCACTCCCACTAAGCAGAGAAACCAACGCACCCACAGACAGTCGCACGATCTTCCCCATAGCGACAGCGGACATGCATATGCACCAACGAAAAGACGCATGCGTGCACCCAGACGCCCTATGCTGACAGCACATACGCGTGCACCCTTCACATGACCTCCTGCACACAGCCCAGACATTCGCATATTCTGCGCACAAAAAGAAATCAAAAAATCTGAAAAACACAGAGACACACAAACACGCAATTGCGCCCACGTCGTCAAGGCTTCCGCAAATGCAGTCGCCAAAAGGTGGCGATCAGGTCCTGGCAGTGTCCCCAATTTAATTCTTTTGTTCAGACGGTCAAATGCCACCGATCTGCAGTGACAATAAAAAGTCCATACGCACAGAGAAATTTAGAACAGACAAATACATGGAGTCAAAAGAGAAGAGAAGCACGACGACAACGTCCGCGGCGAACGAGAGAAAGAAGAAAACCAAAGCATCTTGTGTGTGATCTGCGCTCTGCATGCAGTCACGTTGGAATTTCACTGTCTGAATACTCTTCGTCCTGTCTCTACGGCGAATTTGGATCTAGAGATCCGGAGAAGAAAAGTGTCACCCCCATCGCATAGCACATTCAGCTGGTGTCTCTATCCCTCTACGTCTTCGACTGACCCCGCCACAAAGTCCGCCGTCTGCTGTATTGCGTGAGTGGCCCTCCGCATAAAAGTTTCCTTTCGGTTGGGGCCACTCGCTGTGGCTTGAAAGTCGCCTCCCCCCACTTCTTTTTCTCTTAAAATCGATACCGGCCCCGTTTCTTCCACTGGAACTGGGGGGGAGGAAGCAGGCACAGCACTCTCATCTTGACTCTCCTTTCCTCCTGAGGCTCTTCTCTCTCCCGTCTCCTCTACACCTTCTTCTTCTCCCGCAATCCCCCCGGCCTTTTTTAAAGAAGAACTTTCCGCTTCCCCCTTCCCTTCCTGCAGTGATAGGACCTGCATTTTCGGAGGTGACAGGGAGCCCACAGGGCACGCCCCCTCAGCGTTCTCTTCAACCAAGCGGCCCTCCTCTAAGTCTACTCCCTCCAAATTCCCCCCCCCTTTCTGAGCCTCCAAATCCTCAGGCTCGATCTTAATCTGGACTGTGCTCCGTGTGCGTCCCCTCTTTCTCATCTGCTCTCTCTCATCTCCAGGACTGACGACAGATGAAGCTGGAGAGACGGGATTTTGATTTTCTCCTTCCCCCCTCTGAGAAACTTCCTGGCCGACCTTCGACCCTCTTCGCAATAGAGCATCCGAGGCTCTCCTGGCCCTCTGGGTGAATCTGTCGAAGAACGAGTGTTTCCTCAACAGACCTCTACTGTTCGATCTGGGAACCTTGATCTCCCTCTGCTTCCTGCACACACATCCAGTCAGAAACATACATCCGTAAATTGACTTAAAAAGTGCATGCGCATTCTCTCCATTTCCATGACAGGCATCTAAGTGCGCGCATCACTACGTAGATACGGAGCAATCATACAGATTACTGGGGTTCACTGCCATTGTCTGTCTGTTTGCTTGAAGTCTTGCATGGCCTTGTGGTGAATGACAGATGGATGCGCCATTTATTAATATGGTCTCAGCAAAAGGGAATTTTGGGAGCCTCTGAGTCTCCGAAGAGAGAGGTCTGATGTACATCGCATCCACCCACCCACCTGCTTATGCACATTCCGAGCCACGTCATTGGGGAGATCATCCGACTGAACCCAAGAGCCGCTCTTTGGAATTTGGCGCCTCCAAAGAGGAGTCCTGCATGGATGGATGCAGTAGAAGGAAGGAATGAATGAAGAGCACAAACGGAGGATTGTAAGCAAACAAGTAGAAGGAGTCCCGAAACTTGCACCTTCGAAGAGGAGTCCTGTGACAGAGAGGACAAATGTGAAAAGC
>JAHBMJ010000056.1:8692-38692 GCA_018398765.1 Chromera velia | reverse complement strand
GGTCTGCTTTCTCATAATAAAGAAAGAAAGCAAAGTAGAAAGAAAGAAAGATAGACAGAAAAAAAAATAGAGAGAAAGAAAAAAAGAAAGAAATCGGCTGCCGTGTAAAACATCCCGATTTGTTTCTTCATGAGTTTGAACTTCTCTACCCGATGTCACCACTTTGCGCCCTCTCCGGTCTCCTTCGAAAAATACAGTGGAGAGTCCTTTCAGAAAGTGAAAGGAAGGGAGAAGAAAAGATTCAAAGGCAGACCGGCAGAGAGAAAGAGCGAGACAGAGAGAGAGAGGGAAAGAGGGAGAGCGAGACAAACGGAGAGACAGGTGAAAGCAACAACGAAGCTTCTGCTGGGCTCAGAGTCATGAAATAGAGGAAGGGCCCAAAAAAGGCAACTAAAGACCAAGCCAGCTGACCCACCGCGAATCCGACCCAGGAGATTGGTTTGATAAAATGGATCGCCGCGGTGTTTCCAGACGTTGCGCTGCCGGTTCCTCTCCTCTACTAACACTTGCCCCTTCGTCGGCAATAGCGACCGCATTTGCACGTCCTCCCTCCCCCTCTCCCTCCCCCCCGAGTTCCTCCTCAGCTTCTTCTTGCTGTTGCTTTTCTGAGTGTTGACGTCTGATCTCTTGGAGCGTGTGCGATCTGAGTTGCTGTCTGGTGGAAGGGGACAAGTCCTCGACAGTGTTCCTCCGCCACTTTGCATACTGTGCGTCACTCAAACCTTGAAACCCTCCCATGCCTCCAGGCCTGCCTCTTGACTCACTGACTTCCCCCTGCTGCTCAAAGAGAGGGTCAGCCAAAAGGGCAGAGAACGACCGGGATCTTTCTGATGCTGCAAAGCTCTGCATTCTAGACTGCTGTCCGTACACAGACATTGCAACATCATCGTCTCCCTCGCCCTCTCCTCGGCCATTGAGAGCCTGAGCGCGAGCAGCTGCGGCAGCTACAGTTGCTGCAAAGATGGATCACCAGAGATTGGAGGGAAAGTCATCAAAAGAATGGTTCAACAGTGCTAGTACGATATTTCCGTTAATTCTGATTGGTGGGTTCGTCTAATCTGATGGAGTGCCACAGCATTACTTTGTGGATTTGCGTAGGTCCCAGGAAGTGAGTGAGTCTAGAATTTCACCGAATAACGAAGAAATGGAAGAGGAACACAAGCACACAAAACACGGAGGGGCAAACCGAAGAAACGCACGATCAGGATTGCGCACACGCGCACGCGCATTCCGACACACAAAGCCACAACGCGATAGAAACAAGCATTGAAAGCCAGGAGCGCGTTTTCGCTTCCTCCTACGCACCTCTTTTTTCTGCGAAGACAGCGAGGTCTGTTGGCAGTGCGCAGGAAATTTCGTGGTTCCTCATGTTTCGCTTGCAGGCGAGTGGCGCAATAATGGAATAGAGAAATTGAGCGAGGAAGATGAGGAAGACTGCGACGACGGGGAAAATAAATGCCACGACAGCCTGCAGACACACACCAATGCAGCAAGAGAAATTGAAAGAAGCACATAAAGACTTCAAGACAGGGATATGGCATAGATAAATAAACACGTGAAGAAAGAAAGAAAGAGAGAAAGAAAGAGAGAAAGAAAGGAAGAAAGAAAGAAAGAAAGAAAGAAAGAAAAATAAACGAACGGAATTCTCTTCGATTTGCAGCAAAGCGAAAAAACTCTCCAGCAGGACGCGGTCCAAGATTGACCCCGGGAGGAATTTGTCGATCATCGAGGCGTTCGATCGATCGAGCAAGGACGGTTCCTTCCGATGCCTTCACAACTCTCGACCTCCTCCGGCCCTGTCCTGGATTCCCGTTTTGCTTGTCTTGAAAGAAAGGTAATTAACTGACCTTGGAGAGAATTTCGTGTGTAGGAGCGAACTCTTTTCTGAGAAGGCAACCGAAGGAAAGCCACGCAAAGGGTCTCTCGTAGAGCTCCACAGCGTGGACAATCTCGCTGATCCACTTCGGATAAGAGGTGGGAGCTGCAACAAATACCACCGCTAGGAGGACGACGTAATTCAGAATCGACTTCAGCACAACGGAGGTGATGTCGTTCTTGTCCAGGCCTGCTGACTCGGCCTCCTTGGACAGGTACCTGCATGGTTGTGTGCAATTTCGTGCGTGCGTCAGGGTTGAGAAAAAGAATGAAGGCACCGTTCGTTTTCTGTCGAAAGAAAAGTTGACGGAAAGAGCGAACAATATGGTATATCCTTCTCTCCTGCCCTCTCTGCTTCACTCTTCTTTGACTACCAATAGAGGCAAGAAAGGTACAAAATAGGAAGAAAATGGAAAGCAGGACACGCATTTCATTAGTGAGTACGCATCTACACAAAAAAGACCAAGAAGAAAAAAAATAAAGAGAGGCCGACCAGATCATCAGTGAGTAGGCGGCGAAACCAGCCACAATTACCAGGGCAGCAATTGTCGTGGCAGGACACGCTTGGCATTTCAGCTGCAACACAAAAATATATGCACACGATTTACACATGTATGTATGATTGTATGCATCAATACGTATGCGCAGAGAGACATTTCTTCAGTCGCAAAATAACGAAACCAAGAAGTGAGGTAAAAGGAAAAAACTTATGTACACGGAAAACTGCGTTCTTCAATCAGTTTCCACCCCCCTCAAAAATAGATCATTAAAGAAAGAATCAAACCCAGAACAAGACAAAAAGAGAGGAGTGAGAACGACACCAAGAAACGCGAAAAGAAAAGAAAACAAAAAGATGCTGCCGACTGACCGGAGCAATCCACCGTTCATAGTTCTCCTCACAGGACCCGCAGAGGAACCCCGTGCTCCCCTTGTAGCATTCGTTCTCCTCCTCCCCCAAGCAGGCCCCCTTCACGGGACATTTCAGGTACAGTGGGTCCGTGTCGGGCCCGTACTGCAGAATTTTACACACAGCAAAAGAATACAGACTACATTACGAAAGGAGATACAGAAGACTCGCAAAAGGACTGTCCCGAAAAGATCATCCGGAGACGCCATGATCCTCCTGCATGAAGTACACGTGAACGTGAAATGATTTGCAAAATGGTCTGTCAGCTGACGGGCTGACCCTGAAGTAGTTTGCGGCCGTCGCAGGCAGGACAGTGCCCGTGCTGTCACAGATCGCACCAGAAGCACAGGTCAAGCAACTCTCGCTGCCGCCTACAGGAGCGTAGAAGTCCATTTGGCATTTCTGCACACCCACACACCCACACACACAAACACATACACATATACACAGAAATGAAAAAAGACAAAAACGGAAGAAAGAAAAAACGAAAGGAAAAAAGAAAGAGCGGACGAAAGGAAGGAAGGAATGATGGAAGGAAGAGAGAGAGAGAGAGAGCGAGACAGACAGACAGACAGACAGACAGACAGAAAGAAAGAAAGAAAGAAAGAAAGAAAAAAAGAAAGAAAGAAAGAAAGAAAGAAAGAAAGAAAAAAGAAAAGTACGAAAACAGGTCCTTCCGGAAGCATCGAGGTGCAGTTTTGGTCCTCTTTGACCTCCCGCACAATGAAAACACTGGTCTCGTCTGAAACATTCCTGAAAATCAGAAGGCAAAAGGCAACGAACCCAAGAACCAAAAGGAAAACAAAAGAGCAGAAACAAAATAAAAACATGCACATAAAAAGAAAGAAATCAAACTCACAGAGCAGCGAACGTTCCCCGTGTCCGCCGAGTAACTTCCAGGGTAGCACTCAGTGCAGGAGCTGCTTCCCGTGCTGTTGGCAAAGGCACCTGCAGAATCAAAAGCGAACGGGAAGAAACTCCAGGCCTGTGTGTGTCATCTTTCAGAGGGAAACTCAAAAGCACGATTCTGTACGGTCATCAAAGTTTGACAGGAGAAGAAAGAAGATTTGTAAGGAAGAGCTACGGCGGGTCCAAAAAAGGTCAAAAGAGCGTGAAGGCGTGAGAGGATCGATAGCAGAGATTGACGCACGCACGCACGCACGCACGCATGCACACACACACATACATACATACATACATATATACGTGCATACACACACACACACACACACACACATACACACACACACACACACACACACACACACATACACACACACATACACACACACATACACATACACATACACATACACACACACACACACACAGAGAGAGAGAGAGAGAGGGACGCTCGCAAAAACACACACAGCCGAAAACAACGAAATGCTCTTTCAAGTCATGCAAGGAGACGGACCTGCAGGGCACTCAGTGCAGCTTGTCGCACCGGATGATGCTGCGAAAGTTCCCGCATTGCAACTGCTGCACGAGTCCCCTGCAGCCGCACTATACGTCCCCGCAGAACATGCAACGCAAGATCCACCGCTGGCTTCGTACCCAGCACTGCAGCTCTGCAGCGCCCGTTTGTCCTTTGCGGTTTCAACGTTCAAGCTCAGACTGTGGCGCTCGAGTACACTCCCCACAAGTCCGACATCCACGAAGGAGCTGTCTGCAACGCTGAGGGAGACGCTCAGCCCCTCGAGAGGTGAAGTGTGTCCGAAAGGGGGGAGGACGGGAAGTCTGGTCGAAGTTGTTAGAGGGAAAACCCACTGAAAGAGACCAGCGAGCTGTCCGGGTATGGATATAGGTGCCTCGTCGGAATTCAGGTCAGATGGTTTTCGCCGGAGGTGCAGGTGAAGAGGGACAGAGGAGAAGGGATGTCTCCCTTCGGCTGCTGCTCTAAGGGGGGATGAGGCACGCAGGTTGACGGTGATCTGTGCAGCAGTCTTTGGTGTTTCTTCCAGAAGAAGAACGCTTGCAATGTCATCGGCGGAGAGGACATAGACGGGGCCTGCAAGTCTGCAATGAGAATATTGTAGAGCTTCAAGACGGGCATCAAACAGACCTCCCTCGATATTGGTTGGAATATTCACAAGCCAGTCAGTTTGATCTGGTGTGTGGGGCTGATCAAGTCTTCGAACGTTCCGTCTACGTTCCTCTGTACCCTCATCATCGTCTGTCTTAAGTGCTGCTGGAACCCGGAGAGCAGGCTTGTCTTGTTTTCGTCTTTGGAAGGTCAGGAGAGTGTGGTGGGACTGGTTTTGCGTCTTCCACTGGCGGTCCCCTGTCACCTGCACTGTCACTGCGCTGCCTGGCAGAATCAGTGAGGGTGACAGGGTGACGTGACAGCGGTGCTGTGAGCTCCTGGCTTCCTCTGGAAGAAGAAGGAAAACCAGAAACCACAAAACCGTGGCCTTCACCAAGGCCTGTGGCCTGCTGGCGGCCTCCATTGTCTGCTAAACGTACTGCCGAGAGTGGGGCGCTTCAGTTCGCATCTGACTGATCTCAAACTGCAAGAGTGGGCGTGAGCAAGGCCAGAACGAAACCCAGAGTGGAGTCTGACTGATGAAACAAGTATATACGTCGGAAGATCGAAAGTGCGTGTCGGTCTCCATGCATGCTTTCGTGTACAGTGTACACATGGCAGCGATACACCTCGTTTAGAGAGATGCGAGGGTGAGTACCTCGCGCTCAGCCAGCTATAGCTAGCTACACTATAGCTACGTACACGT
This sequence comes from Chromera velia, assembly GCA_018398765.1. NCBI lineage: Eukaryota > Chromeraceae > Chromera > Chromera velia. The sequence continues at coordinate 33,178 of JAHBMJ010000056.1, read as the reverse complement.
ACTGAACATAGCGAATCTTTTTTATGCGAGACCAATTTTCTTGGGGCCCACAAAATCGCTGTACTGCCCTCCGAGCCACATGCAGTATGCATGCGCGCGTTTTGCGCGCGCAGCCAAGCGTGCACGGCATGCGCGCAAAGTGCTATTAATTTGTATTCAAATTAATTGTGTACGTGACTAGTAACCTCTTGTCGATAGCTAGTTCTGTCCTCTTCGTCCGACGGCTCTCTGTACCCCAGAGAAAGAACATCAGCAGACAATCACGACGCCGGGAACTGCACCCTGCAGATCCTCAGCGGATCACTTCTGCAAGATGCCTCTGGGCTCGGGGACCCTTGCTGGCATGCGTGCTATTGGAGACGGATGGAGACGGCCGTGTGTATTCACGGAGTCTGCACGGACTGACGGACGGTCCCACGAGTCGGCTTGGAGGGTCGGCAAAACCGCTGTGACGCTTGTATCGCTTTCAGAGACTTCGTAGCTCACCCCGGGCTGCCTCTCCTGATTTCTGCACGGCACCGCCAAGGCGAGGTTTGAAGGTGCGGAAGAAAAGGAAAGAAAATGATGCTAAGGAGTGTCCTCAGGGCCACCAAGCACAGGTACCCCCCCATCGTCGGTCGCTATGCCCGAAAGCAGCTTCTGAGGAAGGGAAGGGGCGACCCGACGACGCGTCTCTGCCTGTTCCCAAGGTGGACGACCACGTCGGAGCTGCGTACTTTGTTCAGGGTGGACGTGGAGACAGCGTTCAGGGCTGTGGGGGTGCGGCGGTTCAAGAAGAAGTACTTCTGGGAGGACGCGGAGGAGAGGCAATTTGAGACCTTGTCAGTAGAGAAGGGGGCTGGAGAGGGTAGACGGGGGGTAGACGGGTGGATGAGCTGAAGTGAGTGCGAGGGGGGGATAGAAGTTGGGCCAGATTAGGGATGCAAACGTCACCGTATACTTCATTAGTCCATCACGTCGCAGAAGCAAGGCAAGATCTTAGTGCGATTGGAAAGAAGAATTCCAAGTGTAGGAAGGACAGACTGAAAACAAATGCGAAAAATCACTTTGTCCTCACAGTGTGGTTCTGTCAATCAATCTGATGATGGATAAAGGGAGGGAGATAGATGGGTGTAAATCGATGTACGAGGGTTCACAAGAAAGAGTCAAATTTATGATTCGATTGCAGTGAACGAGGCAAGATCTCAGTGCCCTTCGAACAGGCAGCAAAGGCTGCAGACACTTTTGGATTTGTGGCACGGCTTGTGGACCCCGAACCTGAATGGGTCTGTTTGCGCGTTCTTTCTTTCTCTCTTTCCTTCTTTTTTTCTGTTTTTTTTTTTTTGTTTCAAGGGATCGTATTTTTGTTGTTTTTTGATTGGTGAGCTATTGTTTTCTTTCCTTTCTTTTTCTTCGCTTTTCTCTGCCAGATCCTTCCTTTGTTGTCTTTACACACGTTCCCTGTTCCGAAGGACACCTTACTTGCTCCTTGATGTAACTTTCAAATCACGATCTAATTCAAGCTGATTCCCAGCTGACTGACTGACTGTCTGTCTGTCTTTCTGTCTATCTTTCTGCAGGATTCCATCCCCTGTTCCATTCCGTCTGTTCCCGTGGCTGTGGTTCTCGGTGACATCGGTCACGGGAAGACGACCCTCATCGACACCCTGGGAGGGAGTGCGCACGCGGAGACGGAGGAAGGGGGGATCACCCAAAAGATGAGAGCCCAAACCCTCCTGCTGCCTCGCGATCCGGATGCACTCAATAACCCATCCCCCCCGTCCCCACACACTGTTGACACCTCCCCGAGTGCCGCCATGAAGGCAGGCCTCCGAAGACCCGCAAGGCTCGAAGCATCGCCGGGTGGGGGGCCTGGAGAGCAGTCGGAAAGAGGGAACGAGAAACGGAGAGAGATTGAGTCGTTTCGACTGACGCTACTGGATACACCTGGTCGGTCGGTCGGTTGCCTTTCGTTTTATGGGCCCTTCTCTGTCTCCTCAATTACCATGCAGAAGACTTACATGCAATCACGAACACACACACGAACGCGCACACACACGCACACAAGGCGCAAACATACACCCATACACATACTCACACACATACACACGCACAAGGCTGCTTTCTTTGATGTTCTCAATGAAGCAAGCCGAGCAGGTGAAGGGAAAGGGGACTCAAGAGGGAAAGGGGAAAGGAGTTGAGAGAGGAAAAAAATAAACATACAGGCGCATGAGTAAAGAAAGACCAATCGACTTGCTCTCACAGAGAGAATTGGTGCAAGATTACATTGCAGGCAGGCAGTCAGGAAGATGGACTCACGATTGGAAAAACAAAGGAGAAGGACAGAATGAAATTGCATTGATTCAGGAGTGTGAGATCGACAGCGCTTCGACAGGTGTCGCAGTAGAACATCGTTTCCTTTTTCTTTATGCTGTCCTCTGTGTTGCACTCACTGCCTTGTCCGAGATGCAGGGCACGAGGCTTTCGACACCCTCAGAGGGCACGCAACCTCCGTTGCCGACTTGGCAATCGTTGTAGTGGCACTGGATAGGTGTGAGGCAGGAACGGTAGCTGAGGCCCTCATACAGGCAGAAAAGTTTGGAGTCAGTCAGTGAGTGGATGAGTGAGTAGATATTTGGTTGAATTGGTAGCAGTTTGAGAGAAAGCATGGTTGTTTGGATTTTGTTTTTCTTTCTTGTAACCCTTTAGCTGTCTCCACGTTTTCATATCAGGTGGTTACGTTTAGATTTCTGTTTCCCTTTTTTACTGTTCCTTCCCCTCTCTTCTCTTCCGTTGAGTCTTTTAAGTTTTGGAATCTTCCTCCCTCTGCCTTTTTCCTTTTTACACGTACACTAACAATCATACTCCAAGTTGATCATTCATTTGTGCCTGCCTAAGCGAGACCCACGATCACTGGACAACTCGCCTCCCTCAGACCCGCAGACGGCAATACAGCAGCTCTTCGCAGCAGGTCTTTTTTTGTCTCTCTATTACAGGAAGCAAGCTGACGTGAGAGAGAGAGCGCGCGCTTGGTTGGTGATAGAAGAAAGGGAGGAAAGAGAGGCCCGAAAGAGAAAGGGAGCAAGAGAGAAAGGATTCGGACGAGGCTCCAAAAGAACACATATCCTCTTCTTTTCTCTTCCTGCCCGTCTGCTGCCCCCTTTTTATCCCCAAATCAGGTAGAGGTCTTGTTCGTCCTCTCCAAGGCAGACATACCTTTTGGGAATGCAGAGCTGGCACGGGCTGTGCTCAGGAGAGAGTGCCAGAGGCTTTTGGACTCAGGTATGGGTGGTGTCTGTGGGTCCGTTCAGTGGTTGGTTCGGTGGGTGGTTGGATGGTTGTTTCTCTGAGAGACTACCAGAGCTTTTTGCTGACTGTCTGGTGATCAGCGGCTCACACACACCACTGGATCAAGTGATTGTTGTTTCCGGGAAAGAGGAAATCCAGGACTCCTTTTCATCCCTTTTGTGGACCATTTTGTTTCGTATGCAGGTCTCTTGAAAACCGACTTTTCCTCGAAAGCAGCCGAAGCTCTCGAAATTTCTTGTAAGACCGGAAAGAATCTTTCGGTGCGTCTTTCTTTTTTTCTAGATTTGAGTTGACTTTCTTCCGTTCACTCTAAGCGTAAGTTCGTCGCCGACACCATGTCGTTCAGTTTCTCCTTGTTAGACAAAATGAGAGAAGAAGCTGCGAGATACAAAAGGAAGAGGCCAGCATGCGATTTCTCTCGGGTCGTCTATGGATTCGCTGGAAAGCATGTCCTGTGTGACGCGTGGTCCGTGATCTGTCGAAAGTCTTCCTTGACTCAAGGGATTGATGTTCTTCGGTCAAGGCCGAATTCGCTACACAAATGACGAAAAAGGGGCCCCATCTGTTGTTCAGAGCTCTCTAGGGTGAAAGAAGGAAGGAGCCTTCAGCTCGATTTTTGTCGTTTGTACGAGAGGGAAGGGTCTAGCTACTTTTCTTTGTGTTTTCGTCCGGTTTTTTTCTTTCGTCTCATCACTGCCAAATTACGTTTTGTGCTGTGCTCTTTCTCTGTTGAATTCACCGACAGGAACTTGTTCGAAGAATCTATTCGTTGACTGTCAGCTTTCCGTCTCTGCCCGTGCGGCCAGTGGAAAATCCCTGCACCACCCCCGGTAAGTCCCCCTCGTTCACTTTTTTTTTCAATCGGGTATATGAAGCAGTCACCTTTTTGGCCGCTGTTTGCTCTTCGCATTCGCCTTTCACTCTCCCTCCCCCGCCCCCGTCTCTCACTCTCTCTCTCGCGCGCGCGTGCGTGCTCTCTTTCTCTCTCTCTCTCTCTCTCTCTCTCTCGTGTGTCTGTGTGTGTGTGTGTGTGTACAAAGAGTTTGTCTCTTCATTTATACATAACGGTATGATTGTACCCCTCTTCTTTAGTTTCTCTTCTGCTGTTTGCGGTCATGCGTGTTTTTGTCCCTCTTTCGTCGTTTCAGCTTTTCTGCGCTTCTTTTGCTTCCCCTGCCTCTTTGACTTCAGGCAGGGCCAGCGAATTTGCTCATGTGAGTCGGCGCGTTGACTGTCTGCAAGGGGTCGACGGGCGTGCCTCGGGGAAACCACGGGGGGTCGGCATCGTGTTGGACGTTCACAGAGACCATCTTAGGTCGGTCAGACAGATAGACAGATAGACAGAGAGATTGACGGGATGGATTTTTGGATACATGATCGAGATGAGTCAGTCGACTTCCTCCAAAGCAAATCAGCTGATCGACGCATATTGGCATGAAAAGAAAATGTACAGATTCCCTTCTTGGCTTCGTGCCTGCCATCTTGGCCAAGTGAGGGGGCGGGGAGCTGTGTCGTTCTTCGTTGCGTTAACCAGTCTGTATACGTCTGTATGTATGTCCATACACGTGGGCCACTACATTTCGATGTGTGTGTGTATGTGTGTGTGTGTGTGTGTGTGTGTGTGACGATTCTGATTTTGTTCGCTCTTGCTGGTGCAGAGGGCACCACCTGACTGTTCTCATGCGCCATGGGTTGGTGCTTGAGGGCGATTACTTCGTGACAGGCACAACTTGGGGACGGGTGGGTCGGTCAGTGATCTCTCTGTTTTGATAAGAAGAACTGGGTGAGACAGGAAGAGAGAAATGTGGCTGAGGTGACGCGGAAAGCGTCGAAGAAGAAATGAAATGCAGGGCCTTCTGTGTCTGCATGTCTCTCTCTCTCTCTCTCTCTCTCTCTCTCTGTGTGTGTGTGTGTGTGTGTGTCTCCTTGTGCGTGTTCGAATAACTTTCTTTTCATTTCAGCAGTGCTGCTAGAAGATATCAGAAATGGTGGCTCGTGCTTGCATGCATCGGGTGTGAGCGCTGTTTGTTGCTTTCCTTTCGAGCTCGATCGATCAATCGCTCGGTTGCCGTTCGTTTTTGTTCTCTTTTCCGTTCAGAATGAAACGAAATGGTGCAGACGAGACTTCGGTTTCTGCGTTCAAGAACAGGAGGAGATGTTTGACTGTCCTCACGAGATCCCATTTGCCCTCTATTTGTCTACCACTGACTCTTGCGAATTATCCCCAGAAGCTTATCATCTGTGTGGCAGCTTTGTTGTCCCTTTTTGTCCCTCCCACCTGCCTGTCACTGCGCGTTCATGTGCTGGTGCCATGCACTAAGAAAATGCCGATCTTGTACGTGCCCTCCTCTTCCTTCTCCACAGGTGAGGGATCTCTGGACTTCAGACTCTGACTTTCGGAAACCTTCTCAGTCAGTCAGGCAGTCAGTCAGGCAGTCAATCAGGCAGTCAATCAGGCAGGCAGTCAGTCAGTCAGTCAGTTGGTCAGGCAGTCAGGTATTAGTCAGTCAGTCACACAGTCAGGTAGTCAAGCCCACGATTTCGTTTTGTTTTTTGCATCTCCTGATTGATTTCGGATCTGGTCCTCGGAATGTGGGTTTGCTTCTTTCTTTTTTTTTTCTTTAATTCTATCAGACTTTCTTGCTCTTCGACCAGCGGATCCCTCCTTTTGTTCTTCGCTCTTTCCGTCTCCCGTCCTGCGTTCTACCTTCCTGCCTTTTCTTTCTACTTTTTGAACGGTTTGGTGTACGCCCAGCATCTCTTGGCAGGATGTAGGTCGCTCACCACACACAGAAGAAGCAAGTGAAGGGTGCATGCGAATTTCTTTCCCCTTCCTGGCCCATGTCTGTGTGCTCTGGTACGCTTCCTTGCAGGTGTGCGGGTCCCGGTACAGCTGTCCAAGTGGGTTGGTTTGGGTTGTTGTGTGTGAATGGAATGTGTTCCTTTCTGCGCTAGCGGTTGTCCCTTCATTCCTTCCTCCGACCGTTTCTTCCGGCCACGGATTTCGCTTCGTCTGTGGGCTCACGGAGCTTCTCTTCTGTTTTTCATTCTGACAGTCAGCAGGCACCTCATACACTTACCCACTTGCATCGTTGGTTGTAGGTACGAGGGATCGACGTGAAGGGAGAAGTCGCTGTGGATGACCTGTTCTTCGTTTTACCAAAGGAGAGGTAGGTCATTTAGCTGCTTCTCGTATGTTTTGTTTTTTCGTTTTCAGGCGTGGAAGAATACGACTGAGAGCCCCCTGCATCTTCTGTGATGGAATAGACAGAGGTAGTGCGAGCATGATACAGGCAGGCAGAAACAGGAGAAGCTACGAATGAAGACGCTGTATCGCGTTTTTGCGTTCTTGATTGACTTTCATCGAAGTGCAACACTTGTCACGGACTCGAAGTCCCCATGCACGCACGTACTTGAACGAGGTGTCCACACCATACGAAATGAAACAGAAGTACATGAGCACAAGCTTGGTCGACGTACATGTGTCAGTAAATGCATGGTCAGAAAGGACCTCTGTGCGCTGCGAAGAGCCATCGAAGGGCAGCAGAAAGAACACTTATTGATGTGTGGTGTTGCACGATGCGATGGATGACGGAGCCCCCCGCTCCGTGCTGGTGGCCACATACGACGCGTTGTTCTGCAAGCAGCTTACTCTTGAATCAAAAAGAAAATCCCCCCGTCAACATGATATCCGTTCCTGCACGTCAATGCTGTATGCATCTCTTTTCTTTCTTGATATTCTTCACGTCTCATTCTCGCCAAATGATCGATCTGACATGTGACTTGCTGCAGAGCTTGGAGGCTGGCAACTTACCGGCAGAGACTCGACACTCTCTTCTGGGCACAGTCGGGCGGACCGAACTTCACCGTGCCGTGGCAGAGCGACCCCCCGGCCCTCAACAGCCGCGTGCAGGTGGGGCCTACACACCCACCAGCATTCACATGCAGAGTGTAGTATGGCAGGGCATCTTTCTTGCCGGTCTCTCGGCCTTTTCCCTCTGCAGCCCATTTGTTCCTTTGCCGTGACTTCACTTCTTTTCTCTTAACGTTCTGTCGTTCGGAATAAACGGACCGACGGACCGACCAGTAGTTCTCTCTTCTTTCTGCATGCCAGAGCCAAAACATGCATTTGTTCTTGCACCCTTGCAGATGTCCGGAGGGAGGGAGGAAGGGGCGCAGAGGGATAGCGACAGCGGGCTTCGCAGAAGCATCGAGGAGTATGGGACCAACAAAAGTTAGTGAGTCAGTGGGTGGGTGATCGCGAGACTGAGTGAGTCATCGACTGAATGAACGGATGGGATCAATGAATGACAAAATAGTCACATGGAAGGTGCAAAGTAAAACGGACCTGTCAGACAAAGGGAAAAAAATTGAAGAGAAAGGATCTGAAAAAGACTTGAAGAGATAAGAAAGGGAAGACACTCAGCTGAGAAGGCAGAGCGGCGGAAAACAGAGAAAAAACGGCTTACAGGAAATTACAAAACGCTGCATAGACCCGACATACCTCTCCGTATTTCCTCTACGTCCCTCCAACCCATTCCCTTCTCTTCTGTGTTTTGTTTCTGTCCACTCTTTGTGGATGCAGAAGAGGCCCGAATTTTCTCCGAGGTCCCCATAGACGACTTTGAGGCACCTCTAGAGAGGAACAAGCGCCTCGCGGAGTTATTTGAGAGAGAGGGAAATGGGCCGGGAGGAGATCCGTGGGAGACTAGGGGAGGTGATTTGAGTGAAATGAGTTCTTTGGGGGAGAACGAAGAGGAGGAGCTCTGGAAGGGGAAAGGTGCAGCGGGTGTGATAGATAGGGAAGATCAAGAGGACAGTGAGGAGACGGAAGTAGAAGAGGACTTTTCGGATTCTGAAGGGGAATCTTCAGCTGAATATGTGAGTGAGTGAGTGAGGGAGTGAGGGAGTGAGGGAGTGAGGGAGTGAGGGAGTGAGGGAGTGAGTGAGGGAGACAGAGTGAGGGAGTGAGTGAGTGGCCGCAGTGATGTGCTTTTCCTTCTCTCTGGCGTTCTCTCTCTCTCTCTCTCTCTCTCTCTCTCTCTCTTGTGTGTGTGTGTGTGTGTGCGTGTGTGTGTGTTTACTTTTTAATATATGGTTGACTCTCTTTGTCCCCGTCCCTGTCTATTGGTAAATTCCACCTACACAGACAGATACTCTGTCCACGCACCCCTCCCTGTTTCTTCCTTTCCTCCTTTGGACCCAGTCGCCTTTCCTCCTTTGAATTTTTCGGTCCCAATTGGATCTCCTCGTGACAGAGTGCTTTTTTGTGTGTGCGGTTTTCCTTTGCATCTTTCTCCGTTTGTTGCCCTTACCCTCTCTCTTTCTCTTCCCCTCCCTCTTTGTGTGTAATCATGCAGCACCGCTATGCAGGAAACGGGGAGGAATCAGAAGATGAAGTGGATGAGCATGAAGGCCCAGGTGCCAAGAAGAGCAAACGAACGTGGGTGTGGACACATACAAAGAAGGAATCGTTTCTTCAACACACAGTATTTTCATCGCATTGTAAAGTATCCTCAAGCTTGCGCTCATCACTTCCCTCCATACCCGCCCCCCCCCTTCCCTCTCTCCCACATGTTTCCAAACCCTGTCCTTATCCCCTCAATTGTTTTTACGGGAAATAAAACCGGGGACTTGTAAAAAGATTACCTTCCCCTCCTTTTTATTTTTGCAGCTCTACTTTCGTGCCTCTTCCTCCTGCACTGTTTCCTCCTGAGACGTTTTTCTTTTCTCTCTCTTCTTTTTTCCCCTGTGTTTCCACCCTGCTCTTACAGGCTGCCCCGATTTGACTCTTCGGAGACAGCCTCGATTCTGGTGAGGCCCATGAGACAGGACGGGGAGACGAGAAGCACGGGGAGTGGAGGGAGCCTTGAGGAAGGCTATGAGAATGAGGAGCATGAGGAAGTCTTTACTCCACCACAATGGGCAGTGGAGGGTGGGAAGGAGGGCATTCAGGCGTGGCTTCGCGCCCTGTCTCGCAGGAGGCGGAAGAAAGATCTCGAAAACTTCGCATCATCGTCACCAGTCGCACCCGAACTCACTGAGGAGAACGACGCGACTACGGAAGAGACAGGCGAGGGGCAAGAAGGGAGTGGCCGTCGCGGACGAAGGAGTAGAAGTGGAGCGGGCCGACGACAGACTCAAAGAAATGAAGCATCATCATCTAGTGAAAATTTGGGGGGGGGGCAGGAAAGGGAGAATGAGAACGCAGAGATCGAGGAGGTGTTGTGGACTGACAGAGAAAATTGGTATGCTCAGGCAGAGGCATACAGCAAAAGGGTCATGAAGAGATGGAGACAAAACCATCTGACAAGAGTCAGTCAGTGCGTCTCCATTCGCGAATGTATGCTTGTTGATGGGAGACTTAGAGGTGGAATGAAGATGAATGAATGGGTCGTTTGTTTCGATCGGGTTGCGGAATTCCTATGTGGCCTGGATACGATTCTTATCTTCGCCTTCTTCATTGATGTTCTTAAGAAGCAGCATGCTTTGTCATTTGCTCAGACCGTTTCTCTCTTTTTCTAAGATGTTCGTCAACGGAGCACACATATTATGGTCTATCGATTTGCATTCTTTCTTTTTTCTTTTCTTGTCCTTTTTCGTCTTTTCAACTTCGCCAAGTGTCTCATTGTGTGTGGAAGGGGGGGGGGGACCCCGATTTGACAGTCGACAGAGAAGAATGGGGAAGAAGGAATGACTTGAGTCACCTGAATGAACTTGTGGTGTGCAGGAGATGGAAAGGAGACGGCAGAGACGAGCCAAGGCGGAGCTAGTACTTGAAGCCGAGAGAGTGCGAAGGATCGCCCGAAGGCTGCCTCCCCTGTCTGTGCCAGAAGAGCAGAAGTTCCTCGCACAAGTGGAAGGGGAAGCGGAGCTCGGAAGGAAAGCTGCTGGGAGGGGGAAGGGGAAGGACGTAGACGAGGGGGAAGAGGAAGAAGGAGAGGAGGATGTCATGGCGTCCCGACTGCCTGACAGAGTTCCGGTCGTGCCGGTGATTTTGAAGACTTCGAGTATGCAGAGCTTCGACTTGCTCTTGGACGGTTTCAAAGACATGGAGGAGGCGTTTGGGATGCGGGTGCCTGTGGTGCATGGGGGAGTGGGGCCTTTGAAAGTACGCTTTCTCTCTCTCTCTCTCTCTCTCTCTGTGTGTGTGTGTGTGTGTGTGTGTGTGTGTGTATGTGTGTGTGAGTGTGTGTGAGTGCGTCTAAGGGTTACTCAGTGTGAGTGTAAGTGCATTTTGTGCCTGTGCGTCTCCGTGCCTGCGTGTGGGTGCACGTGCAGACTCGGGACGTCGAACACGCGGTGGTGGAGCAACACTTCGGGTACTGCCCTGTGTATGCATTCCAGGTCGGTCAGGCAGGCAGGCTGCAGGTGTCCCGAAAAGATCGATCCTGCGTGCGTCATTTGCGTATCATGGCATCTTTCGTCTGTGAATTAAGGTTTTTGAGGATGCAAGATGAAAGAAATCGTATGCTTTTTTGTATCAATTCACGCCCGTAGTCAAGTTACTGTCTACGTACTCTGAGAAGGTCAGACAACAATCGCCGGTAGCACATATTGAGGAAGTACACACAGGTTAAGAGGTTTTGTTTGATCGGGAAATAATCGGCAAAAGACGGTGAATGCATTCGGTAAAGGAGAGTGATGCAGGGCCTCCCTCCCTCCCGACGTGACTTTTGGTCAAGAGTGGGGGGGATTGATGCATGTGTCGACTTACAGGTTCCTGTGGGTCTGTGGGCGGGCGGGGGGGATTCGTTGTGCATGCGTGTCAGTAGGACCGTTTCTTAGTATATGACGGGAACAAATGTGCGTGAACCCACAAAAGTACAGTGAGAAGGGAGGGGGGAATGTGCCTTCCTGCAGGTGGAAGTTCACAACCTGGTGTCTGACAAGGCCCAGAGAAGGGGGGTGAAGATCAAGAAATATCAGGTCTTCACAGACCTCATGGAAGACATCAAGTCAGCCTCCCTGCAGGGCTGCATGTTTTTCGTCTCCTGTGCGGAGGAGAATTCAGCAGTGAAGAAACGGAGATTTCTCTCTGTGAAGATCAGAATGTCCATCAAGTCGAATGAAGTGTCCAATGAGGGCGATGTTGGGATCAAATGAACAGACAGGCAGATGAACAGACAGGCAGCCAGACAGACAGATAGACGGCAAAGAAAGAAAAAAAATAAAGAAGTTTTTTTCTGTTTTTCCGGCTGGTTTGACGCTGAAGTGCTTTATTCCGTGCAGCGGCTGTATGGAAGTCAGAATTTCCAGCAGCCTTGCGCATTTCTCAAAAGACGCACAGACCAGTCAACAAAGAAAAAAATGTGTATGTGTATGTGTATGTGTATCTCCATCTCTCTCCACCCGCCCATCTTCCCTCGCATTCTGGCTGTCGCTCCCTCTCCCTCTCTCTCTCTCTCTCTCTCTCTGTGTGTGTGTGTGTGTGTGTGTGTGTGTGTATGCAGAGATCGATGTGAGAATATTCAGAGGCTCCGGGACCATCACGCGTATGTACAAACTTTAAAGAAGAGGCCCACAATGTCCGGCTTGTAGTGATTTAGACTTGTTTCTTCTTAGGTTTGTGGATGTGTGCGTAAATGTGTTACAACGCTCCGTGATACATTAGCAGACATCAAGAGACGGCTGGGAATAGGTAACGTGAGATAGGTCTACGTCTAAGTCTACGTATCATCATAGGATATCATAGGTTTAGTTGTAAGCTAGATTGCAAGCTGATACGCCGTCGTCGGTAACGGCGACATTACTTTCAACTAGACTTTCAAATTTACAATTAAATGAAACAAAATTTTTAAATACTGTAGAGCAATAAATTTGGTTATTTTTTATTATAAATTTTATAATACACTTCAAAAATCAAAATTTTTCAACGATTCTTCATATATTTAAAAAAGATAAAAGCCCTATTATGACTCTAGTCATGATTACAGTATTATGATTGAATTAATGGTAATAAGCAATTTTTGTGATAATGGCAGGATCAATGACAGTTATGCTAGCTCTGGATATGGATGGCGATGGCGCATCATAGTAATAATCATAGTTACTGTGACATAATTTAATTTTAATTTTACTGTACTACCGTATGTTCAATAAATAGAGTTTGAAAAAATTTCAAAAAAATCTTACATGTTCAAGAAGGATATTCTAAAACAGCCGTGCAAAGAAACATACAGCCGGGGGTTGGAATTCGTACTTTTACTCTTTAGAGCGCTTCATAATCTTTAGATAATCAGAAAAAAAAAAAATGTAAAATCGGACTTCCAAACAAAAAACCTAAGTTTTTCATAAAGCATTAAAAAAGATTGCTTATGACTCCGCGGTGTCAATACATATATTTTTCAAGGATTAGTTGTATATCAGTGGGAGTTTACACACAAAAAGTTTCAGTTTTTAACTCTTTATCGTTGCAAAGTTTTATCTTTTGAAATTTTGCGGTGAATTATTGAATATACGGTATACTGGGCCGCGGCGGGCCTCAGTGCACGCTGGGACAAGACGGGGCCGCGCGCCGGTCAAAACTTGCATGCATGCATATTGCCAGCCTGCAGAAGAGCACTCTGCAGTATCAAAATCGCATCATTCATCTGATCCAGTCCCTCCGAAAGAGTTATATTAGGTCTATCTGTGGGGCGGTCCAGGGAAGGGCAAAGCGGATGGTAGAGGCATTAGGGTACCGTCACGTTAGTGATTAAACTTCACATGAACACAAACTTGCAAACAGATTGTAAAGAACTTCATGCTATACAATAATTATATCTTTTCATACTATGATACTTTTCTTTCTTTTAAGCCTTTTAATGTGATCTAATATCTTAAAAGAATTTGATCCAGGTGTGTATGCTGATCAGTATATAATTTTAGTCATTTTAATTAAAAACACAATTTTTTTAAAAAAAGTGCCCCAGCACTCTTTTCTAATAACATATAAAAGCTAAGAGTAGTTTGCCTTTATTTATAAGAAAGAAACTCTGAATGTACGTTAAAACATTTTATTTTAATTTTTTTACGAGTATGCATTCCGTATGTTCAATAAATAGAGTTTGAAAAAATTTCAAAAAAATCTTACATGTTCAGGAAGGATATTCTAAAACAGCCGTGCAAAGAAACATACAGCCAGGGGTTAGAATTCGTACTTTTGCTCTTTAGAGCGCTTCATAATCTTTAGATAATCAGAAAAAAAAAATATGCAAAATCGGACTTCCAAACAAAAAACCTAAGTTTTTCATAAAGCATTAAAAAAGATTGCTTATGACTCCGCGGTGTCAATACATATATTTTTCAAAGATTAGTTGTATATCAGTGGGAGTTTATATATAAAAAGTTTCAGTTTCTAACTCTTCATCGTTGCAAAGTTTTATCTTTTAAAATTTTGCGGTGAATTATTGAACATACGGTAGTACCTGTAGGGTTTCGTATTATAGTTAAAGTGAATCCAGCTAGGAATTCTTGGAGGAACTTAGTAATTGGTGGTTGCCATGCATGCAGTGAAATTGATCCTGTCACATCAAATTATTGGTCATATGTTATAGATATTCTGATCATATTTACTGGTTTGGTGGTGCTTAAACTTGCAAATTGCAATTATTACTAGAATTATTAATGGCTTTCTTGCTCTTGGTGCTGCTGCCTTAAGGCTACGTAAGAGCCCATCACGATCCGAAAATCCCGGGCCGAGATCAGAACTTTTTAATGAATCCCTTGAAATATTTTTGCTCTTTTACCTTTCGCAATGCATTTTTGTTGAGTTCCAAGGCAAAGGGGTAGTTCCGCGGTTGCAACGAATCCAGCATAGAGAGGTCAGACGGGGGGACCTGAATGGGCCTGGCGATTCGATCTGATTCCGTCAGCAACACATCCCCCCCCTCCTCTGTGGCGTCCATCGGATCGTGCTTCCACTGCAGGCAGGTAGGCAGGCAGGCAAAGAGGAGTTGAATGAAATCAGAATATTTCCAAGCGCTTAAATGATGCTCGTTCAAAGTACCTCTCGATCTTTTTTCCTTCCTGCGTTGGGATGCTCCTTCAGTGTTTGTAAGAACGCAGGAAGGGCTGCACAAGTGATCTGCACAAGTGATCACCACGCTTCGCGTTCTGACCCACGCAACGAGTGTGTCTGAGACAACATAGTCACGTACTGAGAGAACCATAGACGTTGACAGGACAAAACGTTGGACCAGGCAAGTCGCACACCGTACGTGCGTGCATGTGCATACGTATCTATCAGAAGTCTACTACAACCAAGAGACTTGAGAGAAGTCACACCTCCTCTCTCTCTCTCTCTCTCTCTCTCACACACACACACACACACACACACACAACGGGTTCCTCGTTTCTCGCAGCCTCTCTTCCTGAATATGACTGATTGAAGACGAAAAGGTCTCCGTCAGGCATCAAAGGGAAAAAAACAGTTCTGCACTCACTCTGAAGTTATGCAACTTGAGCAGCGTTTTCGGGTCCTCTATCAGTTTTCCCTCCTCAGTCAGGAGCCCTAACCGTTTCGCCGTCTGAACAGAGAGAGAAGAAGAGACACACGCAGAGGGACACAAGAGAGAGCTGACAGCGTTGCATTTCCTCTCCTTTTCATGGAACATTGACAGACAGACAGACCGACAGACAGACAGATCAACAGACAGACAGACAATACAGACAGATTGTATCGTCTTCTTTTCTTGACAGACAGACAGACAGACAGACAGGCAGACAGACAGACAGAGAGACAGACAGACAGGCAGACAGACAGACTATATGTTTCTTCTTCTTCTCCCTCTACAGACAGACAGACAGACAGACAGACAATACAGACAGATTATATCGTCTTCTTTTCTTGACAGACAGACAGACCGACAGACAGACAGACAGACTACATGTTTTTTTTTTCTTCCTTCCTCTTTTCATGCACAACAAAGGCTGACGGAGAGGAAGACAGACACAAACAGGCAGAGGTAGACAAACAGACCGGAAGGCAAGCACCTGGAGAAACAGGCAGGCAGGCAGGTAGACAGAAACGCAGAAAGCCAGGTAGAGGGGTAGGTCGGCCGACAGGTCTATCGCAACTTTTCCCATGCTTTCTGCCGCTTTCCTCACAGACAGACCGGCAAAACAAACAGAGAGACAGAAGCACAGCCAGACAGAAAGGGAGCTGTAAATAAGAAGAGAATGTACGAATGGATTGATGAAGAAGAGACACAGACGGATAGAGGAAACCTCCAATTCTTCTGATAGAGACCCAGAGAACCAAATGGGTTCAAGAGCGCGAAGGACTAGACACTAGAGAAAACCTTTTGTCTTCTTCTTGGCCTTTGAAAAACCAAACCAAAAATCCCACACTCGGCTGACAAAAAAATATCTCCGATGGTTCCTTCGAGTCTTCTGCATCGCCTCCCAAAGCCACAGAAGTTTCCGATTCCCCACAGGCCTTGCCGGACGCAACTCCCCAGGTCTGCAGACGGCATCTTGAATAACGCAGCAAGTAGAGGTTGAGCGGCGCTGGCAATTTTGCCCCCCACTTTTGTCTCTCTCTCTCTCTCTGTTATTAAATCTTTCTTACTCTTGTTTATACTCTTGCTTCACTGCTACAGACAAACTGTGACAATGCCAAACAACCGTGCAAGTAACCCAACCGCACCTAACCCCCCCCCCACCCCACCCCCATTCTGACCTATCGATGAATTCGATGAAGGCCCGAGGCGATGCGTCCCTCATGCGTACCCTCCACTGGGGCACGATGCGCGTGACGAAAAAAGGCCTCTCTCTGTACCTAGGGAGGAGCTTCTCGTAGAGAATCTGACGGGCCTGGCTGGAGACTAGCATCGACTCCACAATCTTGTCGGCCTGGGGGGTGTCTGCAAAGACGGAGGCAGACAGGTAGGAAGGCACAAAGACAGGAGGAACGAAAGATGAAAAGGCAGATCGAGTGACAGACACGCAACCAAAATGAGCAGTCGCGGATCCGCAGAGACCGCCAGACGGGCAGATTCAAAGACGCCTGCGCCATGCATCCTTCCATGCATTCATGCATCCACACAGACAAATTCAAACAGGCACGCAAAGTACACAACTCACTCTGCTTATGCTGGTATAGGATAGTTACTATGCTCAGTCAATCAATCCATCACTGAATCAATCCATCAAATCAGATTTCCTTTTTCCTTGGGCGACGCACATCACAAAACAGGAGAGGGGTGTACTTGACGTCCACACACCCTTCCCTGACCTTTTTTTGCGAAGTGCACAATCTCCTCAACGTACTGCTGCACTTCCTTGGCCCGTGCCACCGACGTCTCCATGCGCTGGTGCTTGATCAAATTGTCTACCATTGTCCTGCAGGCAAGCAGGCACGGGGTATTCCGTCAGATTCATCGCACACACATGCACTGAGAACGGATCTCCGTGTACAAGTCTCCCCGTGGGGAAACAGCAAGAGGAAGGCAACGGGCACACACACGGAGACAGACAATGCAGCCGTCTCCTGGCGCTGCAGACTGACTTCATCATGCTCCACCGAATGTGGGGGTGACGGCCGAATTTTCGAAATTTCGACCTCTTGACGCCGAGGCCAATGAAGCGCGTGGTCTCCCCGAACCCCATCCTGTCCTTTCTTTTCCCAAGAGAGTGACAGAGTTGGAGACTGATTTACGAAAGCTTCGCCTGGATGATCGCGGAAGTTGAAAGCACGGCACTGGCGCATGAAAAATTGCTAGAAGCCGGCAGTCTGAAAGAAGCAGCAATTAAGGACTGCCGTTAATCAATCGCACGAGCAATACGAAGCTGTGCTCATCTGTCTTCGATGATCTGTCTGTATTCTTGTGAGGCGCAAGCTCCGGCCCGCGACCGATGCATGCCATGCATGCGCAGGGCTGCGCGGCATGCATGCAGGCGATATGCAGGCGCGGTGCGCGCAAAACGCGCGCTGAGTTCCCCAAGAGCCGATTAATCGGCTCTGGCGTTGAGTTGCCGTGGATATTTCAAAATTTTCATCAACAGAAAATGTACAACACGGCCGGAAGTACAGTACTCCAGAAAACGACAGAGCCACTGCTTTAATTGCCGAAGCAGTTTGACAGGGTCCATTGCAGCCTCACTGCATCACAAAATTCCATAGCAGAACGACTGGAGCAGTAAAGCTGACACTTTGCCGCTGGATTTTTTTCCCCGTCCTTTCACGCAATGCAGAAGCACAAGACACGTGGCGAGATACAAGCCAGACACGTTGGGGTGTCTGGGAAGGCTGTCGAGAAAATGACTGTCGTTCACATCAGTGACACTCACTGCCAGTCTTATACTTCGATTCCTGAGGGGGATATTCTCATTCACAGTGGAGACTTCACGAACCAGGGGATCCGCCAAGGTGCCGATGAAGTTACTCCTTTCCTCGAATGGTTTTCAACCCTCAACCACCCCCTCAAGATTATCGTCTGTGGAAATCATGAACTAGGACTTGACAGACTGGAGGTTGAAGAGCTTCGTCGGAGGCTCCTCTGTGATGCGGAGAGCAACAAGAAGAGAGAGCAGGCAGGGAAGAAGGATCGGTGGGTGATGTTGTTGGATGAGTTTGTTGTCGTCAACGGGGTCAAAATTTTCGGGTCACCCTGGAATAACTGTTCGATGGCGTGGGGATTGAGGATTGCAGACCGAGCTAAGAAATGGTTGGAGATTCCTGCGGATACCGATATTTTGGTGACTCACCAACCTCCCCTGGGAGTTTTGGACCTGGCGTGGCATAGAGGGAAGGGGGACACCACGGTGGAATGCAATCTCTGTGAAGGCCACCGCTCGAATTACTCTCACTGGGGCTGTGAACCGTTGCTGTCCACTGTGAGAGCCCTCCAGATTCCTTTGCACTGTTTCGGACACGTGCACGATGAGGTGGGAGTGAAGAGACTTTCGTGGGAGCAGGAGGGGGGCACATCCGCTGCCACTCTCTTCAGCAATGCCGCCATGGATTTGTATCACAAACCCAATGTGATAGAAGTCCGCATACATCCCGGAATGCCGACCCAGCTCTCCCCCGAGCGAAGCCCTCCCAGAACTCAGAACTCCCCCCCCCCACAGCAGAGCCAGACCCAAGAGATCTCCCTCATTCCTCCTCAAGGAGTTCCCGTTCTTTTACAGTTGGAATGCACAGGCGCCCAGGGTCTGGTGCTCGATCTGGACGCTGCAGACTCAAAGAGGCGCACGCTCCTTCCCTGGCCTGTGCGCAGAGGCAGAATCAACCAGCAGTGGCTTTTACAGCTGCTGGGCACGCAGGCACAGGGTCACTCCAAAATGCGAATTTACTCTGCCGAGGCCAACGACGGCACAACGCCGAAGCGGTTTCTATGCGCAGTCCCCGCCTCCAACGGGACTTTTCGCCTTATCTGCCTCGCCGAAGAAGAGGGGGCATCGAAGGGATTTGACCCAGCGTCGATGAGCTCATGGGTGTGGGTGCCGCTCCAACAGCAGCAGTCGGCAGGCGGGTCTGTGCCCCCCGGTCGTCTGATCCATGCTGCGTCGGGCTCCGTGCTCTGTCTCGATACTGGGGACTCTCGGGGGTCCCCTTCGCTCTATTTGGGTTCGGATGGGGGTGCAGAGGGGGGGGGGAACAGTGCAGCTGCGGCAGTTGCTGTGCGCGTGGTTCCTCTTGACCCCCCTAACAGAAGGGAAGGCTGATCGATTCAAATTCGTTGATTGATTGATTGGGTGTTTGGCTCTTTGGCTGTTTGGGTGCTTGCGTGCGGAGCGGTGACAGACAGATCCCAGGACAGAATTGACTGTCGGGCAGAGAGCAAAAACTCAGGCAGGACTCACTGGAGGAAGCAAAGAAGGAGAGAAGGAAGAAGAAGAAAAAGAAAAAGGACAAAAGAAGCGGGATAAAGGAAGAACGAAACCTGATGTGTAAAAAGAATATTTTAAAAGATAGAAAAGAAGTTGAGTAAGCAAATAAATCAGCTGAATGTCTGTTTATTACATGAACCTTTATCTAGCCTGAGCTGGGACCTTTATTATTATCACTATTTCTAGACTTTTATTTATGAGTCAATCGTAAAGCTTAATTTGAGAGTCAATCTTCATTGATTAAAAATAAATGACCGTGCTGTGTCAACCGCAGTGCAACCTAAAAAGCCATGATCTGACTTAAAGATGAGTTATACTCACTGCATGGTTTTAATCAACTCAAATCAAATCATATATACCAGTATCCTGGCTAATATCATTCCAATTGAATTGAAATTGAAAGCTATGTACAGATTCATTAAATTAAACATGTCCTGCTTATCACTATTGACTTAGCTTGATTACCAAACTTTATGTCTGTTTATGATACTATGTCTATCACAGTTTATGTATGTAGGCGAATCGTGATAGTGTATCGCTAGGTGTATCATACATGATACTATATAATACTTCTAGTATCTCATGATGAATGTACTGTGTATAAATCATTAATTCACTAGTTAATTCATTATAAAAGTTTTAGCTAGAGCAAGCTAGAGAGTTAATTCTCAAGTTTTATATACTCTATTGTAAGTCCAAAAAGAAAATAATTTCAAGAGTTGAATGTCTGTTTATTACATGAACCTTTATCTAGCCTAAGCTCGGACCTTTATTATTATCAGTATTTCTAGACTTTTATTTATGAGTCAATCGTAAAGCTTAATTACTAAGGTTAGTTTAGGAGTTAATCTTCATTGATTAAAAATAAATGACCGCGCTGTGTCAACCGCAGTGCAACCTAAAAAGCCATGATCTGACTTAAAGATGAGTTATACCCACTGCATGGTTTTAATCAACTCAAATCAAATCATATATACCAGTATCCTAGCTAATATCATTCCAATTGAATTGAAATTAAAAGCTATGTACAGATTCATTAAATTAAACATGTCCTGCTTGTCACTATTAACTTAGCTTAATTACCAAACTTTATGTCTGTTTATGATACTATGTCTATCACAGTTTATGTATGTAGGCGAATCGTGATAGTGTATCGCTAGGTGTATCATACATGATACTACATAATACTTCTAGTATCTCATAATGAATCTACTGTGTATAAATCATTAATTCACTAGTTAATTCATTATAAAAGTTTCAGCTAGAGCAAGCTAGAGAGTTAATTCTCAAGTTTTATATACTCCATTGTAAGTCCAAAAAGAAAATAATTTCAAGAGTATCATTTAAATATAGTAAATCAATACGATATAAAACATATTTAGAAAAAAAGAGTAAATGTACACGGACAGGCAGACAGACAGACAGACAGACAGACAGACGGACAGACGGACAGACGGACAGACTATATGTTTCTTCTTCTCCCTTCTTTTCTTCATGAACACAACAGACAAAAAGAAAGAAAGAACAAAGACAAAAACCAACAATCAAACAGCGTGGGCAGGGGGGCCGAAAGGTGAGAGTTGAGCGCCCCTTGCCTCTCCACCTCCCGACAGACTTTCACGTGATCACTGGTTTCACACGCTACTCCTCTGCTGCTTCCACTCAAGACAAGAAAGAGAAGAAAAGAGAACAAGGCAAGAAAACCCAACAAAAATTAAAAATGACAACAAAACGAAAAAAGAAAACTGCACGCAGGGACCGGCACCGTCATGTTCTTTAGACAGAGGTGGGGGGGTGGGCAGACGGACAGACAGACAGACAGACAGACAAGACGCAGACGGACAGACAGACAGACAATATGGTTTTTCCCCTTCCTTTTCTACAAACAGACAGACTATGTGTTTCTGGATCTCCCTCAGGCTCCTTTTCTTTAGACAGACAGACCATATCGTCAGACAGACAGACAGACAGACAGACAGACAACACTGTCTTTTCTTTCCCTTTTTTCCTTTCTTCTTTTGGCGCGCACTCTCTGTGGGAGGGTATCAGAGGTCCAGGCCTTGAGCGTACCCTGCGGCCCTGCCTTGCTCAGTGCAGGCTTACGCCTTTGCACTTTCACATTCTTTCCATCTGGACGTGTTTGTTTCTTTCCTTCTCCTTTCGTTTACGAGGTAGTCGAAGCAACCAGACCCCCCCAGCTGCCAGCCGCAGTAGCACTTTCTTTTTTTCTTTTTTTCTGGGGTTCCCTGTCTCTTTTCTTTTTCTTCTTCTGGGGTTCCCTTTATCGTTTCTCAGCCCCAGCCCCAGCCCCAGCCCCTCTCTTCTTGTTGGATCTCTTCTTTTGCCCCCCCGCCCAGATGGAAAGAATGCGTGTGCGTGTGCATGTATGTGTGCGTATGTGTGTGCGATGTGTGTATGCGTGGCTGCTCACAGGCATAAGGACCTGGAGGAAGCCGTCCTTCTGCGGAAATAACGACAGATAACAAACTATTCGAAAACAACCAGGAGGGTTTCGTCACACTTCGATTGCCACTATATTGGCGACAGGCTGAAAAGACAGACAGACTCTGTCGTCTTTTCTTTCCTTTTTCTCTTCCTTTCTTCAGACAGACAGACAGACAGACAGACAGACAGACAGGCAGGCAGGCAGGCAGGCAGGCAGGCAGGCAGGCAGGCAGTATCGTCTTTTCTTGCCTTTTTTTCTTCCTTTCTTTCCATCCATCCATCCATCCATCCATCCATCCAGACAGACAGACAGACAGACAGACTCAGAGGGGCCGACTGTCTGACGGAAAAGCTACAGAGCGAGGCAATGAAGGAGGTGCGAACAACGGAATCGAGGCACAGACAGAAACAGACAGACCGCCACAGACCAAAAACTTGGGTGACGAAAACACAAACGCACAGAGTTGCTAAGGCAGAGACAGCTGGCAATGAAGGGTTTAGAGGGTAGAAGCAAGAGCTTTGAAATTACGTTGTTGTAGATCACAGCCTGATTTGCCGCTTTGCCTTCTTTTCCGCCCCTCTTCCAGCGAGTGGGAAAGAGAGTAACAGAAAAGCAAAAGCATACCTCCCACTAACTGTGGCTTAGCGGTCTCCCACTGAAAGAAAAACAGACCTGAGATGAAGGGCTGTAGAAGAAACAAAACCTCAAGGGAAATCGTATGAAGACAGGACGAAAAAGTCAGTGGAGAAAGCGGGGCACGGACATCAGAGAGTCAAAGAGACTGAATATCCCCAAAAGAGGAAATGTGTGGCAAAATGCGAAAAGAACTTGCGCGAAAGTGAAGGAAGGCTTCGTGGATGAACACCACAGTGGTTTGAATGAATGTCAGTCAAGTGCTTTCAAAAGGGTGGAGTGGGTCCCTGCTTGAACTGCAATTCTACTGCCGCTCAATTCACAGGAGAAATCTTTGGAAATTGTTCGCAGTGCTGGGACCGTTAGTGACGGGAGCCACCATGTTTGTGAGAGCGCCTCATCAGTTCGAGGACTGAGTTCTTGTTCTTTACTGCGATCACAACCAGTGGAAGGACCACGCCGGCCAGCATGATGATAGACCCGAAGAAAAACGGGGTTGCCTCGGGTGCATTGATCTCCATTTAGATGGAAATCTACCGTCTACCAAGGTGTGACAATTCGGACCCTGCTACTTCAGCTTTGTCCGCAGGGTGGCTTGCCCGGGATCCAGCCTTCTATCAGAGACCACAAGTGATCAATTTTGTCCGTAAATGTGGCGAGAATCGGTCCCTGAAACCCCTCTTATCAATCCACTACAGGACGGAGAGGAAATGCACTTGCACGCTGATGATCAGTCTGGCGATCCAATCTGACTTGTCAGTCTTAGCCGAGTACAGGTGCACGTATGAATGGCTGCATATCGATGCCTTCGGTCTGCTCGATCGTGTCCGAATCAGAGAAAGTCTTCTGGGACTCCTGTCAGGAAACCAGACCATGAGAGACAAAGATCGACTGCATCATTGCATGAGCGACTCAGTGAGTCAGTGGCAGCTCCAGTCTCTTGTACTATCTTGTACTGACCTTTAGGTCACGCAATTTTTGTGGTTGGGGGCATGCATGCGCCAATTGCTTCAGTGCAAATGCAACAGTGCAACATTCTTCATGCAGTCATTCCCTCATCCGTCTGCAATGCAACACTCTTTGGTGGCAGTGTCAGAGACTCCATGCATGACAGCCCGCCTTTGTGCCTCGCAGATTGACACAATGCATGATGTAACAGGAGGCCGCGCAGCCCGCGCTTCACTGGACTGCTTTCAGACGGTTCGTCAGACTGACGTGGGGCAACAAGCAGAGTTGTGCGACACAATGAAGCCTCCTGTGATGCTTTTGGCGATACTCGGTCTGCTGTTGGCAGAGCCGGTTCGGCTGGAAGAGGTGAGGACTGTGCTTGACCAGAACCCTCGCTGTGCGTGATGAGGACTTCTGACACGGAATGTGACCCCTTGCCTTAAAATTCTCTTCAGACTCAAGACCGATTTTTGACCAACAGAAAATGTACGTTGGTCCGGCATGATCTTCTTTTGATCCACTGTCGCGGCCTTCCTCGTATGAAGCGTTCGATGTGAACACCACCCGCAGCCTACTACTTCTGCGAGAGAAAACAGGTGCTGGATGCGAAAGCGGAGGAAGTCGTGACAGAGAAGGTGAGATCGCAGGGAATTCAACGCCTCTGCGAGCCATGCGGAATCCTGCGGATATACAATTTTCAAATTTCCCTTTCAAGTTGCTCAGGATGCCGAGGAAATTTGCGACGGAAATGCGGCTTGTCGGTTCTATCAGTGGTCGGTTCCGCGCGGTTGCACTTCTCATCGGGCTCCTGTGAAGACAGAATACGAATCCGTTTTCCCTCATTATCGTGGTGCTTGCAGGGACGGAGAGTCACAACTGGAGTTGTGCTTCGATTCCGAGCCACAGCGATTTCCGCCCTGGGAACTCAGGCAGGGCGATACCTCCAGTCCCTCAGAAAGCACCAGATTCCCTGTGCCAACATCGTTCCCTCTGATTCTTGCAGCCACTTCGACGATAGCTGGACTCAAGGCGTGAAGCTGTCGCAATTGGAGGCGAGCATGCCGGGCTTTAAGATTTTTCCAAATACTTTCGCTACGTGCGAGGAGGAAAATTTAGTGAAGGAGCTGCAGAACAGTAAAGCGACATCTGCTGAGGAAGCGACTCAGCTCTGTGAGAGTTCCGGAAAGTGCTCCTTTTTCACTCTTGGATTTCTTCCCTCAAAAGATCTGCGCGTGAGCCACATGACTGCCAGTGACTTCTGCTTTCAGAGAAGCCGGAGAACATGTCTGCTGACATGGTTTCTGTTTGTCGTTCTGCAGTCTGCAGCATCCCGCAAAGAACATAAGGTGTAT
>JAHBMJ010000055.1:16558-41666 GCA_018398765.1 Chromera velia | reverse complement strand
GGGGGGGGGGGGGTAAGAGGCCATGCCGTCTGCCTGTTTGTGTGGTTTTGTTTGAAAGGAAAAAGAAAGAAAGAATCATATTGCCTGTCCGTCTGTCTGTCTGCCTGCCTGCCTGCCTGCCTGCCTGCCTGTCTGTCTGTCTGTCTGTCTGTCTGTCTGTCTGCCTGCCTGTCTGTCTGTCTGTCTGTCTGTCAGTTTTTTGCAAATTTGACGAACATTAAATCATCGACTCTTAAACGGATCCCACGGACAAGGGAATTAGAATTTTTTGTGAAGTGTTTGCATGCCGACCTGTCTGTCTTCCTTGTTTTTTACTGATTCAGTTTTCCTTTTAAATCAATCATGCGCGCCCGAAAAATGTCTGTCGCCTCTTTCAGACATGCTGTTTGTCTGCCTGCTTACTTGCTTGTGCGCCTTTTATTTTGTTCGCATCTTTTCCAGTACTCCTACCCTCTGCCGGCAGGGTAAGGAGGGTAGAAAGAAAGAGGTCGTAGCAATGAGACGGCTCATCTTGAGTTTATCTTCGTTTGCCTCCCCTGGTTGTTCGCAGGCTGATGACAACAGCGGGAAGTCGAAGTGCTGCACCATCATGTAGAGCTCACCCACTCAAGTGGAATTTGCAACTCCTTTGTGCAGTAGAATGAACGAGAGGAGGAGAGAGAAGCAAAAAGACAAACTGGAACACGAACGCGTTACACACGAAAATTCACCTAGCAACTTGAAAGAAGGAGTTCACACTTCAGGGGGGGGGGTTTATGTTCGGTCTCCTTCACACACCCCTGGAAGAACGGGGAAAATGCACTTTGCATTTTCTACTAGATTGCAAAAGTCGGAAAGGGAGGACACGAAAGCGAAATTTTCAAAAGGGACAGAACGCGATGAGACAATTGACATACAGGAGGGAAAGCGGAGTCCATCAATGAATTAAAAAAAAGCCTGCTAACCTCATGCATGCATACACTGGAATGAATGCATGGAGACGCCGCACAGGCCTAGGCGCAGCCAAGGTCCGCGAGGCATACAGTCTGAGCTGGGGTCGAGGGGACGGTCATAGATGGTCATCCATGCTCAGTTTAGCAAGAAGTACACTTCACGTGCCTTTTTCTCTCCTCTATCTCTTTATTCATTGCCTTTTCGGGGAAAGAGACTCAAAAGCCTCTGAATCCTCTTTGTGCAGAACTAGGTGCCAGTGCAGAGAACAAAACTACAGGTAAGAATTTACATAGCAATTTCATATAGTTTCATCATATTCATCATCATCGTCGTCGTCGTCGTCATCATTAATATTATTATTTGTTGCTAGATTGGTTGCATGGTCTGTAAGCCATCATTATGGCATCATACAAGGCATCATTATCTATATCGCACCATCATTCAAAGTTATTCTTGCTAAGCTATACTATTGTTTATTTATTTAATAGTCATCATCATCATAATTATACGTCACGGTCATCGCGTAAGTTACGCCCCCGTCAGCCTTTATTTAAGCCTCTAATCACGAGTCTAGACTGTCTAATGCTATAGGTCTAGTGTTTAATTTAACTATAGTCATATTTGGCACGTTGATAGAGGCTCTACAATTTATTTATCTACTTATTTATAACGCATGCGGGCGGCGGCCCCGGCATGAATACCCCCCCCCCGGCGCCAGATAGCCGACTTATTTCTGATGTTTCCGAATAGTCGGCTACGCATCAAAGTAGTGCATTCAACTCTCTAAACCCATTGTCTTGATCACAACGGCGCGTTGAAAGCGATCCAAAAGGTCCACTGGTTGTGCAGATATCGAGATTTGTAGTCTTGAAGTAGTTTTGAAAGTCAGATCTGTTTTTTTTTCTCATGTCAGGAAGAGACGGCGAGGGCTTCGAAGAGCCCGATCCCCCCCAAACGCAAGGCAGGGGTCGTACAAAGACAGACAGACAGCCTGCAGCTGTTGGTATCCCCCAGTCAGCTGCGCCGAGGACCACTGGTCCGGTTTCCAGAGTAAAAGATGACCCTTCAGGTGTTTGGAGGAGTAGAAGGCAGCGTCTAGATCAAGACTGGTTGCATCTGCGTGGCCAAGACCACGACTACGACTTCGCCCAGGACCCTCGGCAGCTCAGTGGTCAGTCATATGACATGAAATCATGTCAGATATCCGTCTGTTTCTGCGAATAATCGACTCAAAGGCATATCAAGCTGCAGCAAGCAACAGTTGTTTCATCGTTTTTGACTTTCTCTATGCTTTTTTGCAGGTTCGGTGGCTGCCTCAGTATCGGCAAGCTCGCTGTCGCGTGCGGCTTCCTCCGCCCCCTCTCATTGGAGTAGGATGGGCTGCCCAGAGGGCACCACTGGCTTGCCATGCCAGAGATGCTCGGTCCGGAAGAAGAAGGCCGAGCTCCACGACGTCCGGATGAGAGTCTGCCATCCGTGCAAGCTCTCCCTCGAGGCCTGAAGGAAGCATGCATGCACCTCTCCAACGAAGAGGGCGCGATCGAAGAAGAGGAAGGTGCAGGCGGGGCAAGGGGGAGATGAGGAGAGCGAAGAGGGGGGGGGCGTCGACATTGTCTCAGAGGAGGAGGGTAGCGACCGTGAGGCCTCTCCTTCTGCCTCTGTGAGTGCGTCGTCGCGCGGTGCCGCCTCTTCCGAGCAGATTGCCGGCCCTTCCTTCGGTCTGGCAGGGCAGCCACCAACTCCACCACCACATCTCTCTGGCCAGTCACAATGTATGCATGATCGAGCAGTCTGCATGGTATATGTCTAGCTGCCTTATCTGTCTAGGTGCCTGCCTGTCTAGGTGTCTGCAGGAGGGGAGGGATACCCTAGAAGCTCTTTTCAAGTCAAAAGAGCTGCTAGAGGGGATCAATGCAGTCAATGGGGGAGTGGAGGTGCCTAAGGGACCCTATAAGGGAAAAAAGGTGAAAGTGACCTGGTGGGGGACAGCTGATCAGTCTGCTTTTGCTAAAATGTGCGGAACTGTGGGGGCCACAGGGAGCTTCCCCTCCTATTTCACCCTAGATAGTAAAGAAGAGATTGAAAAGCTTGAAACATGCGAGAAGAATATGCCTTTCTATCCTAGGAAGGCATGTTCATGCATCGTAAACACATTAAATGCAAAGTCATGAAAAGAGCGAGTTTGTTCAAGACATAGAGTCAGACGAGACTGCAGTTGCATTCCCCGCAAAGAGGAGGTCCTCCGTTTCCGGCTCGTCGGGTGTCCCAACCATCCCACGCCTGGTGTCTACTTTCCTGCACCGTTCACACGCACAGCAAAAAAACATGCAGAATTGGTCTCCAAGCTTTGCAACTGCAAAAACACAAAGCAAGGACAGAAGAGGCCTGGGTCCCACACGACGACCTGTGCCAAAAAGAAAATGGGCTCCCTGCGCGAGTCTCTCTGGCCTGCCTGTTTCGGCGAGCGTGTCTGCCCTGACTGTTTGCACTTCGCAATGAGGGGGACAGAGGCGGTGACAAGGGGGCTGCGCTCGTATATGTGGGAGCAGGAAAAGTGCAAGTGCAAGCAGTGTGAAGGGGGGGCAGGGGGGGAGGGAGCGGCGGCTGCCGCAGGAGCAGACGAAGAGGAAGAAATGGAAGGAGGGGAGGAGTGGGATGATGCGACTGAAGCAACAGACATTCAAGCAAAAACCACCACCCTCTGTGGCCACCCATGCAACTGCACAGCAGATGGAAAGTGCGGACGAAAAACCCTTCATTGTCTGCAAGATGAATTTGGGCAGAAGATCATTCGAAATCGAACCACAATGGTGCCTATTCTGGACGAAGGAGAGTGGAGGTGGCCAGATTTTTCACTGCAAGGGAGAGACTATGTCGAGTTCTCAAAAGAGCACAAAAACATGATGGCGCTTGCAGGATATCCACAGACCGACAGAGTGCTTTCAGGTCTCTCTGCATTCTTCTTTTGCCTCCACACCCTCAGACAAACAGCCCCCTCCGACGAAAACATCGCTCGCTACCCCAAGGCCGTTCGCGACTTCAAGAGGGTGTGGCTTGAAATGCATCCAGGACAGCAGTACCCAGCCACTCTCTATCTTCTCGAATCCTTCTACTATTTCCTTTACTACTACCGATCTTTCGCAAAATACTTCAGCATCAGGCACATGAGGCATTCAATAGAATGGTTGCAGAGGCTTTTGCCCCCACAGGTGCTGCAAGTCACGGAGCGAAACCCCTCCCCAACACACAAGGAGACACAGGCATACAGATTGCTGTTCGCAACCTTCTGGGGGCTTTCCTTGCTATCAACGACACAAGCATCAACGCACGGGTGGATGGCATGGGGAAGACTCGGTTGGATGTGATTGCAGAGGATGAGATGACTCCTGTGGAAGCTTTTTCGAGCAGCGAGTCTGAGGCCCCTCCTGCTGTGGAAATCGATTCCGAAGGGGAGGGGGGGGAATTGAGGGAAGAAGGGGATATGGAGGATAAAGGAGGCGAGAGAGGACAGGAGGGAGAGGAAGTGCAAGCAAGTGAATCAGAAGGGGAGGAAGAGGGGGATGTTGACATGGGTTGATGCATGCATGACTGACTCAGGGGTAAGATCCAAGCCCTTCCTCGGCGTCGATTTCCTCATCGTCCACGTCCACTCCTGACGTGTCTGCACGTTCATGTAAGTGCAAGTGTGAGTATGAATTTGAATGCATGGCGCCTGCATGTGTACGTGATCGAGTACGTATGAGTGTGACTGTCAGTGTGACTGTCAGTGTACTGCATGTGATGGAGAAAGCGTGACCGGGCGTTGTGCCTTTTCGATACTTGATATCAAAAAGGTGATGGCGCGTACCTTCATGCAGAGGGTCAGTGGCGCCTGTGTGCTCGTCTCTGTGCTCGTCAGTCTGTCCCTGCGCCTCTGTCTGCATTTATGTATGAGCAAACATTGCATTCATGTATGAACCATGAGCTGACATATGCAACCTGACTAGCCCAGAAACTGACTAACTCAACTCAACTGAGAAACACATGCATGCATGATCTCTCAATTATTGACTAACTGACTAGCCGACTGGCTGACTGCATCAATGCAAGCAGTGGTAAGGTGATGCCAGCCCCAAAACCTAACTAGCTGACCAACCTGAGGCATCTCTTGGTCATCAGAAGGAGCCGGGATGGGAGCAGAAGAAGGAGCCGGGACGGAAGGTTGGAGGACATTCTGGATGGTGTACGACAGCCCGACGTCAACCCGCCCTTAGCTTGCAAGGCTCCCCATCACGATGTAAAGCACGGCGTCGATTGTTCTCTGCACAGGCCCCGCGGGGAACGAGGCCCCAAAGATGTCCTTAAGGTGGACCCCCAGTCCCAGCTCCCGCCTTGCCTTTCCAAACAAAAAAGTCAGGGCCTCCCCACGGATAACGAAGATGAGGGGGGCATCCATCTGCACAGAAGACACAGAAAGAGAAACAGAAGTCAAATGAGTCTTTATATGCAAGCAGTGGTAAGGGGATGCCAGCCCCAGAAGGCGTTAGAAGGCCAGCGGACAGACTGACCATCTTTCGGAAGTT
Organism: Chromera velia; assembly: GCA_018398765.1. Lineage (NCBI taxonomy): Eukaryota > Chromeraceae > Chromera > Chromera velia. The sequence goes on along the minus strand of JAHBMJ010000055.1, from coordinate 36,171 downwards.
ATCAGTCGGGACCCCCTCAGGCGCCACTACCTGGAGAAAGTGGGCCTCTGTCCGACTTCTCCAAAGAGGACGCAACTCTCTCGACCTCTCAGTCCCCCCCTCCCCCCCGATGCATCTCCAAAGGGCCTCTCTGGTCAAAAATGTCGCCTCAAACTTTCCAGTCAGTTGCAATAAATAGTACTTAAGAGACAGCATGAGGACGCCCTTCTGCCCCTGGGTCATACACTTGAAGGCCCACCGCCGATTCTCTTCATACATCCGTCTGGGCTGTAGGCGCTGCCATATACTTTCCGTGGCCACTGTCCTGAGGGCGGAGAGGATGGGAACCCGTCTAGGCTTCTCCCGCGGCCCAATGCTTGTCCTTCGGAACAGAGACAGAACAACATGTCGAACAACAAACGAATGGACTCTGGCCGCACAGGTGATTAATCCTCTCCGCACCGCGCCCTCTAGATCGCGCTCAGTGCTTGGAGCCAACCGGACTGATGTCCCCTTCAATCTAGCAACTAGAAGGGAATCAGCATTGAGGAGCTGGATGGCATTCCCAAACTCCTTTGCCCTCTGAAAAGCATCTTCAGACATGACAAGAGGAAAAAGGGACTTCCAGAACCGCCCCTGCTCATTTTTTCGAAAAAAAAAGTACCGTGAGGGTCAAGGCACTTCACTGAAGCTACTTGAAGAGACTCAGACTGGTTGTGCTGAGAGACTGTTAATATCAGAATTAAGTCCCCAGTCCGGCGCCACCATGGGCGGGGGGGGGGGTTATTGATGCCGGGGCCGCCGCCCGCATGCGAAACAAAATCAAATAAGAAAACAGCCCACTGAAGATAGCGCTATTAGTGATCATGTTTGATTTGAATCAATCAATCAATTATATTTGATTTGATTTGATTCTAGATTTGATTTGAGCTTCAAGCTCAAATATTTGATATTTGTTATTCAAGGTAAAATTCCAGGTTAAGCTCTTGGGGTTATTCATTTAATCCAGACCTTAGACTATATAGTTTCAGGTCCGTCTGACCTAGAGTCTGATAGAAAGTAGTATATAGACCAAGAATTTTATGTATTTTATAATTTATTGCGGTATTGCCGCTTTTTGCGTCCATGAACAATTCACTCAATAACGGCGTCAAAGTCAATGCCCATCTGTCCATCCAATCGCATCATAAAGTAGTATACATGCGGCTTGCTTTTTGTTCTCGACTTCTGCATGAGCCCTGAGCAGTCCCAAATTTGTGAGCTGAATTCGACTGAATTCTACAAACGACCTGTATTTCATTCCGTTCGAGTCTTTTCATTGCTATTTTTCATCATTGTTCGTAGACGAAGTCGCGCTTCACCTCTGCATGGCATCCTTACAGCTGTACGTTTTTGTTGGGCGCTGTCTATTGCTCTGTACTCCCCTTTCCTTCATGAATTTGAATTCCTTTTCTGTCATCCCGTTGGATGCATCGCTTCATCAGTCTCTTTCGCCCCTTTTGCCTGTCAGTCTAGCACTTTATCTTCTTTTCTTTTCTATTGCTAGGCTTTTCACGCCCTCCGTGCCTGATGGCTTTGATTTTCTTCCGTTCTGTTCCAACTAATCTTCACTTGTTCTTCCCTGGGTTTGTGCAGAGACAGACGCACGCGGGCAGAGAGGAAGAGTTCTGCATTGAAGAGAGGCAAGAAAAAAGAAGGAAAGAAAGGAAGCACAAAAAAAAAAAAGGCAAGAAGAAACCGCGTGAGTCAGTTATGAAAAGACGGTCGGACAATGCGGCGCGTTGTTCTCTCCCTTTCTTCTTCATTTCATTTCTCTGCACCGGCCTTTCTTTGCCTGTACGTCTCCTTTTACTCGTGATTTTCGAGGTTGTTCTTTTTGAATACTTCGGATATTTCTGCGTACAGACAGAGGGGCATGATGACGACACCAATCGCCAAAAGGACCACCGATAGAATTCTGCACACAGAGAGAAGAGAGGAAGAAATATGAAGCCTGGAAAGTGAAGGGAGTGTAGGAAGGTGAGGTGAAAACGGAGAATCAGTACGAGCATGTGGCTCGGGAACCCTTCGTCTTTCTTCCGATGGAATTATTTTCATGCAGAATTCTTTTTCATACATAAAGATACATACACACATACATAAAAAGAATTCTGTATGAAAACAAATGAATGCGGGAACCCTTCGTCTTTCTTCCGATGGAATTATTTTCGAAAACAAAAGGAGGCTCCTGGCTCCTTCCTGTCTTTCTCATTCATTCCTTGTTGGGGATTCTCGACGCATCCCCACTCATTCCTCGCAGTCGCCTAGGTGAAACAAAACTTTCTCTCCCCTCCCCTGTGATCCTTTTCTGCTGATCGAATCACTCGTTGCGGAAGGAAAAGGATTCTGCTGATCGAATCACTCGTTGCGGAAGGAAACAGATTCCACAAAAGGACAGGAATGAATGCGTAGCTGCATCGCACACCGATCCCCGTGAATGCGCAGACAGAGAGACAGACAGAGCGAAACCTGGGGAGACACGACACACAACAAAAAGCGGATCGCCTCACCTCTTTTCTCAATTCCGTTTTTCTCCTTCCTGCCCACTAATCCGACAAGTCATTGAAGGTACAAAGAAAGGATCATGCAGAGGGACAGAGAAAGAGAAAAAGAGATGCAAGAAGTGACTAGCTCCTCATGAGCACATCTTATCACCAACCATCAACACAATCACTCCCTCACTCACCTTTTCACCGTCCACCCGTCAGACTCAAACATTTTGATGTAGATCATTGCCGGCATAATGTAGCAAATGGAGTTCGACCCCACGGCACCAACCTGCATCGCGGCGTTGCATGGACACACACACACACACACACACACACACACACACATATCCGCACGCACATACATATTCAGTACATGCATCCGCACATAAACTCCATTCTCATGCACCCCTGAACCAAGACAAAGAGACAAAAGGAGAGAGAGGGAGGCGCCAAGAAAGGAGGACAAGCCCGTATCAATGAATGAATGAATCAATTAATCAAGCACGAGAATGAGTGAGTGTGCGATGAGAACACTGACTCACAGGATCCATCTGAATCCGATTGCAATGACAAAAACCTTCGCATGACACGGCAAGATTTCACCACCACAACCTCACGAAGCTAGCTAGCTGCCTGCCAAACCTTGCCATACATCCCCCACGTGCCCCAAACAAAGTCAAGTCTCTCTCGTGTTTGATTTCTTTCTCTTGACGACTCACCACTGCCAAAATGAATTGCATATTTTCCACCAAACATGCGATAGCGGTTGTCACCACGAGAATCGCCACAGTCAAACCCCTGCAGACAGACAGACAGACACACACACACACACACACACAGAGAGAGAGAGAGAGAGAGAGAGAGAGGAAGATCAACCAACAGGAAGGAAGGACGAATTTCAGGCACAAAGTTCTTCCTTGACCCATACAGTCCTTTGCTTCATCAAGCAAACCACTGAAACACTTTCTGCTCACTTTCTGTCCAACACAATCGAAACCGGACAAGAGCCAAAACGCACAACGGAGGCAAGATCGATCTTAAAACAAAATCGAATGAAGCCCCTCCTTTCTTTGACTACATTCTTCTAGCCGGATGAGGCAAGAGAGTAAAGACCGAGCAATGTTTCTCTCTCTCTCTCTCTCTCTCTCTCTCTCTCGCTATCTTATACACACACACACACACAGAGAGAGAGAGAGAGAGAGAGAGAGAGAGCCACCCAGGCTATCACGATATCATCTTTCTTCTTCGCCGTCTCCCTTCGTTCCTTTCCTTTGCTCCTTGCTGTCCTCCCTTTTCCCCCCTTTGATCTCTCCTCCCGCCTTGACCTTCTTTTCTACAACCCCAATCTGCCCGTATGCCCGACACTCTCTTCTCCACGTCTTCTTCCAGCCTCCCCCTCCTCAGAATCCGACTCACCTGAGAATCCACCGCTCTTGTTGCCTCGAGAGTTCGGCGTCTCTGCAGACACACAGAAAGCCAGACAGACTATATGTTTCTTCAAGCAGGCAGACAGACAGAGAGACAGTCAGAAGAGTTGGGAGAACGGAGAAGACAAAACACAAAAAATGCCCAAACGGAGGGGAAAAGCAGAAGGGCTTCGTTGTGAGAGGAGGCGTATTGATTTATGTGCTCTCTCCCAATTTTCACCGGTAAATTTTCTTGAGACACTTACTCAGCCTCTTCGTGTTCGCAGGCAGGCATTCAGCCCACCCCAGTTCTTTCCCCCCACTGTTGGTCCAATTTTCGGAACACACACACACACACACACACACACACACATGAATACACATCGATATACACACACAAAGAGAGAGAGAGAGAGGGAGAGCAGAAGACACAGGAACACTTCCAAGTCCCCTCACAACCCCCCCACATTGCAGGGAGGGAAAACCGAAACAAGCAAAACGGCGGACGGACAGACGGACACACACACACACACACACACACACACACAGAGAGAGAGAGAGAGAGAGAGTCTGACCTCCAGATGACCACACGGAGAGATGTTCTTGCCGGATGGCACTGAAGAGGGTAAGTGAAGATGAAGGCGACTGCCATGAGAACTTTGCCTGCACTCACGCAGAGAAACAGCGAATGAAAAAAAGGGGAACGCACAAATTGACACATAGACAACCGCGCGTGCGTGCATGCCCCCGCTCCCCCACCCCCCATCCCGCACACACAGATCTCTACTTGATTGACTTGTCTCTGTATCAACTTTGTCACAACCACATGACGCAGCCTTGGGTGGCGTCACAACCCATGACTTTGTCAGAACCCTTGGGTGGCGTGAAGCTCCCCTCAGCACATGACGCAGGAGGAATGGAAAATGAACAGCTCCGTAGTGATTGGGAGACTGACAAATCTGCAATCTTTCTGTTCGTTCCCCATTTATTCAGCCAGCAAACGAAGATCATCTCTCCTTTTGCGAAGAACTGACAAGTGAGCACTGCGACCTTCGCCACTCCGTTGCCTTCTGTGGCGCTGCTGTCATAATTCCGCAGCAGGTTGTCGGTGGTCGCGTTGCCGAATTGGAGGTACCCGCACACGGCAGGTCCGATGTACACGCACAACGAGGCGGCCACAGAACCAACAATGACGGTGTTCACCTTCCCGATTGACCGATTCTGCGGGCAGATAGACCAGCAAGGAGGAAGCAGAACCGATTAGCATTTGTACGCGGCAAGAAGGAACTTTGACGCAATTAATCTGTTGGCACGTTGTCCATACAGGAGAGCAGAGGAGAAGAGAAGAGAACTCAGATAGAGAGATAGATGATCCGTCGAGTAATTCTGTAGGGAAAGAGGTCAGTCGCCTTTGGAGGGAGCACGGAAACAAAACAGGACAGATGAAGGAAGAGAGGTAGAAGGAACGGGACATCCGTCATCACCCCTCCTGTCGTCTCCACTTCACTCAGCCGCGGTATGCGAATGAATGAGTAGAGAAAGCCGCAGACAAGACAGGTACGCTGTGTCGCATGAAGGCAGACACACGGACAAGAGAGAAAGGAGAGGCATAGAGAAATGAAGATCCAGACGAAGGAACCCAACAAGGTGAAGCAAACGTTACATTAGCATCCCCTCAGAAAGGCTGGCGGCAGGCTAAATTTTCTTCTTTGTACCTTTTGTTCTTCTTTACATCAACAGACAGAAAGGTGAGCAGGCAGATACGCAGAGACGAAAAAGGACATGCAGCCAGCCAGCCTGACGGACCCGTAGTTCGTTGCAGATGGTGAACATGTTTTGATGGCATGTGAAGGAGAAAATGAAGATCGGAAGCACCCGGAGCATTTCGAACGGATCGTTCCGAAAGAAGACCACCTCGGACCCTCTAGTCTCCCCTCCGGAGGCGAGAACGGAAAAGTAGTAGATGATCACAAACGCAGTAAAGTACAGCATCCCAAATAAAGCAAGGTAGTTAGTATACCGAAGAGATCGAATGCGCTTGGGAAGGGAAGTGGGAGCAACCAGGAAAACCACGCAGGTGATCAGAGCCCATGCTCGTAGTGCTCTGATCTTTCTGTTGCGTGCTGCTTCGTCTAAGTCTGGGTACCCTAGGGCCGGAAAGGCGAGGATGAGAAGGTCTGTGACTGAGGAGGCGATCACCATCAGGTAGCTGATTGCCACGCCGATGCATTTGAAGGCAATGACCAAGTCAAGAACATACCGAAGGGGGGGGAACAGATTGGAAGCCACTCCATAGAAGGTCACCTGGTTGCCGCCCTCCTTTAGGGCCGTCTCACCAAGCAGGTGGAGGGAGAAGGAACTCAAACAACTTGCAAGAAAGAGTAGTAAAAGTGCATAAACGATGCCTACTGCCTTCAACGCACTTGACAAAGACAGTAATCCGACGCCAAGAATGGTCTTTGCAAGCACGCTGATGGCTGCCGGAACAGTGGACCCTTTGGCCTTGTCTTCTGGAAGCACGGGGACATCCTCCTCTGCCTCCTCATGGATGAAACTCTCCTTTGCAATCGATACACGCGTCCTCTCCGAGTCACTCGTGCCTCCTCTTGCAGAGGAACGGGAGGGCGAGTCCCCCCCATCCCCTCCGTCTGCAATCAGACGGACCCTCAGGTCTCTTGTGCCCGGCTCGGGGTCTATGGCCGCCATCGGTCTTGCTGCAGAAGTCAGTTGGCTCGGTTACCTACGCAATGAAAGCAAGGGGCAGACTGTGGGTGAGAGGAGAGCGCCTCTCTTCGGCACTCCTCTGCTCGTCTGTTTGCTTCGCGCACTAGCTAGATCACTCAGTCTGGTACCTCTTGTTGGAATAAAGAATCCATGCAGCCGTCAGACGGGCACAGATTTCGTTGGAACACTTGCGTGGTCACAAAGAATTGCGGAGACTTCTTGTCACTGTGTGACGACTGGAAGACCGAAGAGCTTCGATGTCGGCTTCTGTCAAGCATCAAGGTCTCATTTGAATGACGTACACTCATGCGTATCGGTCATGACTTTCTTGGCCGGGTCCGCAAAAGACGCGGCGCCGACGCGGCGCAATGAGGAGGATATGCCGTGGCCCCCGAGCCACGGTATCTGTAGCCCAAACCGAAAGGAAAAAAGTAAAGGTGAGCCCCGCCCCCTACACCGAATTTCGCACGCGCGCCACTTACGTACTTCCTCACATTTCGGGTCGCAAACGCCTTACGGGACCGCGCAGTAAAAATTTTGCGCATGCATGTCATTGATTGAAATGATTGAATTCGACCGCCTCTGAGGTCTGAATTCAGATGCGCTATCAGATGCGCTGTTCGACAGCTTTGTCAGACTTTGTAATGTGGGTGAGCAGATGAGGGAAATCTTCAACTTAATGACGGACGTGGGCGTGACAGTGAGTGAGAGCTGGGTGAAAACACTACTCTTCAAACGCCGTCTCCGCGCGTCTCAATCTGTCTGTTGTGAGTTTCATATTGTTTCCGGACTAAGCAGATCTGCCCTTTGGTCAGGTCTCCACCTGTCCTGCTCCAAGGAAAGGTGAGTGGTCAATCTGTTCCTGTCTTCGTATTCCTCCTGTTTATTTGACTCCATAAATGAAAGGGAGACAGTCAGAGACAATCTGCTAGCAAGCGCATGCGACTCTCTGCCGCGAGCGAGCTGCTGAACCCGGGCGCCTATGGCTTTCCTCTAGCTCTATTCACCCTGTTTGAGCCTGCCATGCAATATATGTGATTTCCTGTCTGTACTGACTTTGGGCTGTGAATCCTTGTGTCTTTGAGTAAATGGGTGTGTTGGGTTTCCGTGTCCGTCTACATGTCTGTCTTAAAGTATCCCCCCGTTGCCTAGCCCGTTGCTGTCCACGATACTCGTTTCGATGCACGGTGCCCCTGTAGACAAATTTTTCCGGTATTTATGTGCGTGGATGCCAGTCTGTGATGTGGTTTTATCTTCGTGTGCTCTGTCCGGCTTTCTCCGTTCCACATTTTTCTGTGTCTTTTAGGCTATGTGTATATTGAAATTCGTCTCCTTTGAGTGACTGGGTACACGTTGATTGAGTGCAGGAGTGCTGAGACTCTTTTTGCACTGCACAATTTTGAATGTTCTGCGTATCAGTCTGTGAATGAAATAAAAGCCTTAGAAACTTTGAAGGAAAGGGAACATTCCTTAGCACGTCCCTATCTGATCTTCCGTTCTCTTTCTCTCTCTCTCTCTCTCTCTCTCTCTCTCTCTCTCTCTGTATGTATGTGTGTGTGTGTGTCTCCGTCCGTGCGTATGCGATCTATACCTGTGCGAGCTTGGCAATGTCAGTCTGAGTAATGTGCATGCTTATGTGTACGTGCGATGTAGCGGTGAGAGTGTGAACTTTCTTTCTCTCTCTCTCTCTCTCTCTCTCTCTCTCTGTGTGTGTGTGTGTGTGTGTACGTGAGTGTGTGTATGTGTGTGTGTGTGTGTGTGTGTATGTGTATGTGTGTGTGTACGTGCGCATGTTAGCAGACAGGTGACAGACGAAGACTCATGATCAGGGAGAGATAGAGAGCGAGAGAGGGAAAGAGCCAGATGGATGTACGGTTCTGCATAGGAGAAAGAGATCGAGGCCGATGCACCCAGACTGAAGTAGAGAAACTGACAGTGTCTCAGACAGACAGCAAGATCGAGAGACAAAGGCTAGAACAAAGGGTGAAAGATGATGAAAGAGTAACTATTGTGTAAGTGATGCAGACATATATGCAGACACTGTAATACACTGTCAAAGACTAGGTCAAATACTGTTGGCTCACTCCTCCCCGGTCTTCGGACCGTCCTTTATGTCTGGGGCCTTTTCACAGATACCTTTACTGTGTTTTCGTATCGAACCTAATCAAGTTATTAGTATATTGAGAGATCATGTTAACTAGAAAACGAGTCAATCATTCTCTAGATCATCATTTTTTCCTTTTTAAAAATGTTAGAAAAAATATGGTAAATTACTTTTATAAACTCAGGTAAAGAATATGTATTGTAGACAATTTGCAGATCGATTTACTATAACTATAAGTAAGAATTTCAGACTAATTTTTAGTCGTATTTAGGCCTTCATACGCGATAATGCGCGACCCCCGGTTTCCCCTTTTCAACGGGGCCACGGCATGCTCCGCAGGAGCATTAAATATAGATTATAGGAGAAACTTTGAATCTTCAATTTTTAATTTTGATTTAAAATTAGGAGAAAGTTTGAATTTTGAAAGGGGAATCTTATAGGGGACCTCTTTTTAAATATCAGTTAATTATATAGTTCATTATACTTAGTTTAATAATTAATACTTAAAGAATCGATTAACAAGAAAACGACATACATAAACGTATACAATCCACAATTAAACTTTTCTTTAAGAAAAAAAAAAGAAAAGAAAAGTATAGAAAAAAATTAGCCTTCATAGAAAGACAGAAAAATATTTTTTTAAAAAAAATCATGACGTTATCATTCTAATCCTAGTTCTAATCGATTCCAAATTTTTCTAATAAAAAAAATAATTAAGCAAACAAAGACAAAATATGTTGATTTAATTTACTCTTATAAATAAAATATATACACAGACACACACACAAAGTTCACACATGCACACACACATACACACACACACATACACACACACACACACACACACACACACACACACACAGAGAGAGAGAGAGAGAGAGAGAGAGAGAGAGACTCAGAGAGAGAGAGAGACTCAGAGAGAGAGAGAGAGAGAGAGAGACTCAGAGAGAGAGACTCAGAGAGAGAGAGAGACTCAGAGAGAGAGAGACTCAGAGAGAGAGAGAGAGAGAGAGAGAGAGAGAAGTTTCCTTATATTGCTTAGCAACTTTGGCAACTAGAAACCATGCAATCAATGATCCTTTTGTTCCGTTTCAGGCCACCTCAAGTCAGCCTTTTGACCTGTATGAGTCAAAGCTCCAAAGTTAAGCTACGAAATTGTGCGTTTGAGTCAATCAGCTCTTCCACTTTCCTTACCGCAACGCCCTGAGCCCCGCCTTTTCCATACGCGATGCTCCCGCGTAGATCCCTTGTGCTGACGTAGAAAGGCCTCGCCTTCGCGAACGCCTGTGTCAACTCCCCTTCGCATCTTTCTCCCCCCTCGGTGCCCCTGTCAGAAGACTCTGCTCGCTGCAGCAGATCGAGAAGGTCTTTTTCGGTCTCCGAGTCGGACTGCCCACCTGAGTCCATTTCCTTCCATGCGGCCCTCAGTCTCTCACTCCACTTCACACCCTGCAACATCGACATCAATTCAGACACTGCGGAAAGGTCAAACCCCCCAACACTCAGAGGAATCGACCGCGTGGCCTCCTCCCCCCTTTCTGCAAGCAGCGTCGCAACTCTCTCAAAAGTCCTCCTTCTCGCTCTCACCGTTCCCTCAACCCACTCTTTGGGTGTCAACCTCCCCTCTTCTTTCATGAGATTCTGCCAACGCTCTCCTCTCAAAACCCTCTCTTGCAATTCTTCATCCACACTCTGCAGAAGCTCCTCCGGCCCCAGGCCTTCCTCATCATACAGACTGCCTTGAGAAAATTCACTCCCAACAAACCAACACGCTCTCCCCCCAAACAACCGAAGAGACGTGGCACTCGAGGACTCACACGGCCCACTCGCATCGAAAATGTCCAAACACTTCCCCCCCCTCAACTCCTTGAAGGTCTCCAGCACACGCGACGTGCCCACTCCCCTCAGACGCGAAGTGAACAGCCCCGAGTCTCTTCGGCCGTGTCCCAAAGCACGCAACACAAAAAAAGTCGACCCAGCTGTGGAATCCAACCAAGTCTTGATGACTTTCTTCATTCCACTTTCAAGTGCCCCCTCTTGTGCTTCCCTCTTCCCATCCTCTCCTATACGAGGAATGGGCACGCGCACGACGAGCGAAGCCTCTCTTTTCTCTATGGAAGGACAACGATCGGGAAAGAAACCGTTCTCTGCCAGCGAATGCGCACAAGCGTCTGAGAAACGGTACAGGTGGAGGGCGGGCTCGAAGTCTTCCACTTCCCAGAATACGGCAGACCAAGAGAGGTCAATATCCTCTCGGAGAGGCGGAACGGAACCGGGCGGGTGGAGATTCTCCATTCCTTCAAAGCTGCCCGTCTCCACCCATACACAGTTCAAAACGGTATACAGAGGAGCACAAGGAGAGGGAAATCCCTGCAATCGGGTCAATTGAAATTCTGCTGCTTCGTCTGACAACTTTTGCACTTCAATCACCACACGCAGCACAGAGTCTGACTTCAATGACAGAATGTCAATACGTTGGGGTCCCTCCATCGTCTCTTCCCTTTCTTCGCCGTCAGATGCAGAGTCAAACTTGACTGTCATTGGTGGAGCCCCAATCTGCTCGACTGTGACTGAGTACTCACACGGCCTTGCGTCCCACCGCCAGAAAAGCTGTACTCTGCTCAACCCCACAGGCTTAGATCTGTCAAAGTTGAATTCCAACCGAGCAGGCGTCTACCATCCTCCCCAATACCCAGAGGGACGGTTCGAGGGCCCCACGACGTGACCAAAGGGGGTCCCCTCTGGCCACGGCGCCGCCAAAGAGGAGCCGTCAGACCAGGGGTCGCCATACGACCCCTCACCCCCCACGGAAAGTGCTTTCGTGAATACATTTCGAACGTGAGGTTGAAGTCGGGGCGCGTCTCTGACAAACACTGCAGAGCTACCACCGACAACAGACCGGACGGCCGGCTCTTCTGACGTCTTCACGTTTTCGTAGACACCCCCTGCTACCACTCCACCATCTTGTGCCAAGGCAGAGGCCCCGCAACCCATTTGTCCTGCCTCACAGCGATTGGTGCAAGCTTTTGTCTCCTGAAATGTTCCAAACAAAGCGTAAGGATTTGGTGCTTGGATGAAAGACTATCGGGCAACTGGTGGAGCGATGCAAGACACATGGAATGGAGACAGTGAAGCAGGAGGAAGAAATCTGCAAACGTCTCCGCAGCACCCTGAATCGCGAATTCAGGCCAAGCTGTTGCTGAAAGAAAACCGCTTATCTACACGCAGCGTTACACGCAAGACTTGTGGCGTGCAGCTGCAGACAATCATTGCATCAGAGATCGAAAGTTCATGCCGCAAAATGTGCATGCAGCAAAATTTTTAGGAAAGGTCAGTCAATTTGGATGAATTACCGAATTGGATCGACCTATGCCTATAGGCAAGATGCCGACACAGGACCAGAAAGACACTATAAAGAATTACCGAATTTTGAGGTCCCCCGCCCCCCCCCCGATCTGACGCACGCAAGCGTGCGAACGACCCCGGAAAGCGCGAAATCCATCCTTCTTCGTACACCGCGACGGATAAGTGCCCCCCCAACTTTCCGGTGCTTTCCGGGGCCTTTTTTTTCGTTTGTGACATGCATGCGACGCGCAAGGTTCGTCAGTGCGCAGCGTCAGCGCGTATTTGCAAGGAGGCTCCGGGGGGCTCTTAGGTAGAGTGTTTTGTAAGTACCCCACGCTATGCTTTCTGGGGTCATCACCTCCGGGGGCAGCTCAGCTTCAGCCGAGAGGCCCTATAGCTGAGATCACAAGCATGTAAGCTCGATCATCTTTTTTTTATAGGAAGGGGGATCGATCACCTCGGGGGACAGCTCAGCCTTGCTGAAATTAGCCGAGATCCCGGCTCATGAGGCCCTGAAATCATACGCAAAGTTTTTTTTTTTTTAGGGGGGGATCGATATCAAACAAAAATATGATAAACAAGTAGAAAGAAATAGGAGAGCCTAGTGTTATAATGTTAATTGAATCACCATGAATAAATTGCACTCTATAAGACAAAACGGTGACTATGCTCTAGAACACGACTAAATCACTTATCACTTAATCTACTATTTTCTACTATAATACATAAAAAACTTTCTAACTGGGTGATAATCTATTTCTAACTGGGTTTATTGAATACGAAGCTTGCCACATTGCTCATATTTGCATATATTTATATATGCTTTCAATTCATATGTGCATTAAAATAAATTAGTAAAATTTTTGACCCCCCTGATACTACAGGACACGTGAAGTGAAGAGCTATCAACTTGTCCGCGCCTGCAGCACGGCCGATCAAGACAGTCCGCGACAGCGACTTAGGCCGCTGGCGCTGCAGCGCGACCCCTCCTCACGCCATTCCGCACGCGCATTCCGCGCGCATCTTATTAATAACAGCTTTCTTAAACCCGGGGCCGGCGGCTTGAACCCGTAGAACGATAAACAATATTAAGGCTTAGCTATAGTCCGCAATCAACCCATAGTCCGCGTTTGCGATGCGGACCATCAAGACATAGTCCGCGTCTGTGACGCGGACTATGCTGCGACGCGGACTATCAAGTCGGTCCGCGCCAGCAACTCCCACGATCAAGTGTCTTGTAGTATCAGAGAAGTAAAATTTTCAAATAATTAGCTATCGTTTTGGCTACCGCATGCAGCTCTGTTGGCAGACTCGGAGCAACCCCGGCCGTTCACATGCACACGGTAGACTATAAATTAGATTGTAGAACTATACAAAATATATGTATACTACCATGGGCGACAAAAGTATTGTATATTTTTTTGTGGAGTTGGCGAAGATTCGTTTTTGAAGTCGACACTGGATCAAGCAGGCTAGAATAGAAGTAGATACAGCATAAAGTATTACTTTAAAGTAATTGGCTTTATACGTCCTCAATTGGCAAAGCTAGATTGAATTATAAATTTATGTCTTACTTTTTATAGGCTTGGTCGATCGGTCACTTCAGAAAAAATAAGTTTACTTATATTTGAGACACATTCTCCCCACAACCCCTAATTAACACCTGATTGAAACTGTTATAGCTTACTAATTTAATTGTATAAATGTTTACTTCTTGTTATATTTCATTGGCGCTAGAGAGGTCAAAAGATGAGTATACAAAACTTATGTCGCCCATGGTATTGACCCCAAAAGTGGATCTTTTTTTTTTGTGAAACACATATTTTATTCAAAGTTGAATTAAACTCAACTCACTAAGAGTCTATTTACTATAAGCGCTTATTTGTTTTATTTCTTTATGAACGTTTTGTTTTTCTTGAAATCAGTTGATTGTATAGAGGGCTTCTTGATTATAGAGAACATTTTGATACTGATAAGGTGTGAAATCACTTTTTTCCTATATCAACTCATTTAAACTAGAGAAGCTAAACTATCAGAAAAGCTCTATTATAAAAAGGTTCAATGTACTTTGTTCCTCACAAAAAAGAGTAAATGTGTTCGACTGTATAATGATTTGAACCTAAAAAAATAAAAACTAAGTTTCTATATGTTAGTAAAATTCAGAACAACAAAAGTTTGACTTACAATAAATCAAGTAAAGATCACTTCTATCAAACAAATCATACATTGTCTTCTTTCAAATTCTTACCGCTTGACAATCATATTTTTATTATATTTTTTTATTTGTTCTTTTGTATGTTCTTGTCGAAAGTTTGCTCGATCAACACCATGGGCGACAAAAGTATTGTATATTTTTTTGTGGAGTTGGCGAAGATTCGTTTTTGAAGTCGACACTGGATCAAGCAGGCTAGAATAGAAGTAGATACAGCATAAAGTATTACTTTAAAGTAATTGGCTTTATACGTCCTCAATTGGCAAAGCTAGATTGAATTATAAATTTATGTCTTACTTTTTATAGGCTTGGTCGATCGGTCACTTCAGAAAAAATAAGTTTACTTATATTTAAGACACATTCTCCCCACAACCCCTAATTAACATCTGATTGAAACTGTTATAGCTTACTAATTTAATTGTATAAATGGTTACTTCTTGTTATATTTCATTGGCGCTAGAGAGGTCAAAAGATGAGTATACAAAACTTATGTCGCCCATGGTAGTGACAAAGCTACTGCAAACACTAAAAGCATTTTACAGGAAAATCATCGTAAAAGGGGCTCTAAAAAATGTGTACCTATCAAAGCATACGAGAGTCGTAACGAGACATCCTGGTACTACAGTTTGTTGCTTGCTGTGCCGCCTGTGCGTGAGGGAACGTCACAGGCGGCCCCGGGAGAGACCCTTTTGCTACAGACTGCACCAAAGCAATTCCTCTTTGCGGTCCAAGTTCTGGAACGGCGTGCAGCGCGCCGCAAGGGCCAATCAGGAACTTCGCTGTGCCCACGGCCAATAAGCCCTAGCTCCTGGCAGGCTCCTGGTTGTACCGATACACGGGTGAGACCAGGAGACGTGTATGTGTGTGTGTTCGGCACGCACAAGAGCGACGTGACGTGTGCGGGTCATGCGTGCAAGTCGACCACGCATGTTGGATCTTCGAAGCGTCACACCGCCCTGAACACCGTGAGCCTTTGACAGTGTACTGAATGTTTTTTTTCTCCTTCCACCCTGCCTTCTTTTTCCCATGGAAGCTTCTTTTGAATTCGCGACTGCGACTGAATCGATCGATCGAATTTTAGCGCTTGAAATCCAGCTCCTGCTTTGAATTCAAGAAAGGCAAAGAACGAGCGAACGCTTTACCTGCAGCATTCATTCCTCATTTAAATTGCGTCCGCATTCCCTCCCTCCCTCCTCCTGCATCATTGCTTGTTTCCTAATTCCCGTCACATAGAATAGATTCCTTCCACAGTGACCGACCAACGACTTCATTCATTCATTCCTTTCCAGTTTCTCCATTTCAACACGCACATGCATCAGAAACATTCATCGACAGACCTGCCAAGGTCCAGCTCAAAAGACCGACCGACCGACCGACCGACCGATCGATGCATTCGATCAGTCGACCGACCGGGTGCTTGCTTGCTTGTCTGCTTGCGCCTGCGTGCAGTATACCCACCCACCCACCCACTCACCCTCGATCTGCCCCTCAAAAATCAGTCTTCCTTCCTTCCTTCCAGAGTCGGAGGGAGGGAGGGATCACCAAAGTGCGGCTTCACAGCTCTGATGTCCCCCAAAGCTCTGATGCATGCATCGATCATCGATCAACGTGCAGTTTTTTTTACATCATACAAAGATAAAGAGAACGACATGCAATGCAAGCACAGTCGCTAATTGAAGGAATTAAGGAAGAGGCGAAGACAGGAATGAAGCTGCACCCTCCACCACACCTCTGGACGCCCGCCCCTCCAAGCTCTCCCTCCCTCGCCCATTCAACATACCAACCCAAACCGCAACGTGTCCCTCCTTTCCACAGCCGTCTCTTCTCTTGTCTGCCTTGCTCTAAGAGAGAGAGAGGGTCCCTCTCCGACTCCGAGTTCTGCTGCTCTTTCTGAAAGGGCCGGTCCTGCTTGCTGTCTGACTACTTGATTGCCCATTGACCCTTCTTCTCTTTCTCTTCTCTTGATTCCCTCCTTCAAACAACAAAAAAACCAGCCAGGCAAGCAGGCAGGCAGACAGACAGATGGACATGCATCGAAAGAGATCGAAAGAGACGCAACATCATAACGGTTTGCAAAAATCTACACAGGAAGGCACACGCATCGCGCAAGCAAAGCAGACGTCAAACAGACTGCACACGCAGACGAACAACAAACAAAACAGAAACCATCACCACGACCCCACCCAGCCTGCCTACCTCTACTTCAACTTAGCGTCTCGGACACCTGCCTCACTCATCTGTACTGATCTGCGCACAAACTGGAAGGAGAGAGGGAGGCAAGCCCGCCCTTGCTTGCAGGGCTATACGGTCAATACAAAACACAGCAAGGAACACAGAAAAGCCAGCCAGCCCTCCAAAAAGGAAAAAGAAAGTCTGTGTCGATGATTCACTCAAATCCACCAAATCATATAGTACGATCAGATCAAATCATGCAATCACATTTTTAATTGTCACTTCACTGCACTGCGATTCTCTCTCACTCGCCCACCCCAGGGGGGGCCTTCCCTCTCCTCACGCAAACTATCCAAGCATGCAAACCCGGCACACCTTCTGTCTCGTCTTTATTTCTCATCCCTAACATTTCTGTCAAAACAGGTAGACGGACGGACACACACACACACACACACACACACA
Organism: Chromera velia; assembly: GCA_018398765.1. Lineage (NCBI taxonomy): Eukaryota > Chromeraceae > Chromera > Chromera velia. The sequence continues at coordinate 19,239 of JAHBMJ010000055.1, read as the reverse complement.
CACACACAAGCACGCACGCACGCACGCACGCACGCACAGACAGGCCGAGAGACACGCAGACAAAAAAAAAAGTGAAGCGAGGAAGACATTCCTTGCTTCCCCTCTTCCTTCCCCTTTTCTTCCTCCAATGCAGACAGACGCACACACACGCACGCACGTACAGAGAGATCACCACCCGACAGATCCCTCCCGCAATGAAAAGAAGGAAAAATAGATGAATGTGAACGAATGAATGAAAAAAGTCGCCCCGCCCCGCCCCACCCCCTCCCCGAATTCTCAATCGACGCACGTCTCCTCTCTTCACCCTATTAGGCCCAGAGTTCCTCGACAATTCTCCTCTCTTCGCCCATCTGATCCACCAGCGTGCTGCTGCCCGTCTCCGCAACCGATACCTCCTCGAGGGCCTCACGCACAGACCGCCCCATGGCGGTGCCTCCACACACAAACAGGTACCCTCCCTTGCTGCACAGTTCCACCACCCGCTTGCCGTGCTCTTTCACTCGGTGCTGCACGTACACCTTTTCGGCCTGCACGTCGGGGAAGAAAGGGAAGACAAAGCAGTCACGGTAGAAATCAATGCATTTGTGTTGGTTCTATGGATACAGTCAGTCCCACGGTCTCTCTGCATAGCCAGCCAGTGCAAGAAGAAGCGAACACGGTGTGTGAAAAAATCTTCAGCATCAACAAAAACGGACTTAGCTCTCTCTCCCTCATTCCAGACAACACACCCAAATAGACGAAGAACAGAAATGCACACAGAGGCCAATGCCCTTATTGCTCGCAGCATCGGTGGAACCATCTGAAATGCGCCCAGCAAGCACAACAGAACTTCCTTCTACTCGGTTCAAACAATGAAATTCGTTTTCCCCGTGCCGGGCAACATTCAGGCCATGAAATCACATTCACGCCTTCTCTTGACACAGCCATCCACATCAAGGAAAGCCAAACAAAACAAACAAACAAACGAAACCCCCCTTCCAACCCCCCATGCACCCACCTGCAATCTCGAGAAGGCGAGGACCAAGTCGGACAGGATGCCGTCCTTTAGTGCTGCCTGCAGTTCATCTTTGTAGATGTAGTCCTTTTCCTCGTGCTGACAGCCGAAGAACAGCACCACCTCTGATGGGCACGAGCTCGGACCCCCCACCTGCCTACGGTGCCGCAACTCGCGTACGAACGCACGCATGGGGGCGAGCCCCGTGCCTGCTGCCACCATGATGATGGGCACTTTGGGGTCTTCAGGCAAACGGAAAGAGGACTGCTTCACGCCTACCTGCACTGCCGGTGAGTGGTCAAGCCGACAACAGAGGAAGGAGGAACAAACGCCCCGAAACGTGCGGGCCCTCTCGGAGATTTCGGCGAGTTTGGATGCATCGAGGGCGGGAAGGAGGCCGTCGTCCTTCAAAGACTGAAGGTGGGGCTTCAGGGGGGGCAGGTCGTTGGCGACTCGGGAAACTGTCACGGCGACCTGTGTGGGCGACTCGACTGAAGAAGACGAAATGGTGTACGGTCGGGGTTTCTGTCGTGGACAGAGTTGGAGAAATGCGGCGAGATCAAATTCCGCACTGGTCATGAATATTTCCATAAACTCCCTCAAACTCAACTCCGGCTCCTTCACATGCTTTCTAAAAGCTCTCACCCCCCCCTCTCCCAAAAGTTCGAGAAGTGCCTCCTTCTCTTCATCGTCCTGAACGAAATGCGCAAAATCTCTCAACTGACTCTTCGTCGGCAGTCCACACAAATCGCAAAATCGTGTGAGAGCATATCGGACAGAGCAGGGTGTTGGGAAGGGACGCTTCCCTGAATCCTCAGACCCAAAACCATGCTCAAAACAAATCAACGAATCTAACTGCTTAGACACACCCAAACGCTCTGCAAACCACTCAACAACTGCCGTCTCATTTTCAGGCAGCACGTCAAGATTGTCTGCAGTGTGGTAAGTCAACCCCCCCTCCCTCCTCCCAGGAGACGCCCCCCCCCTCCCTGCAGCTGCAGGTGAGCTAGAGTCTGTCTCCGTGTCTGAACTGCCAGAAGGCACACCTGGCGGTGTGCGAGCGCTAGACAGGTCAAACTCCACGTGCTTGGTCGTCAGCCCTGCATGGGAATCTGCAACTTGACGCAGCTCTCTATCCACTGCTACAGGCACAATCTTGCTGTGGAAATAAAATCGCGCATGCGTGTCTGTACCCGTCACCCCCTTCGCGGGTGGTGGGGGAGTGGGTGCGTTCTTATCCAAGAACTTGATCTTCAGGGGCGCTTTCTTTGCCCAAGGGGGGATGTTGGAGGAGACGGGTGTTGCCCCCATTTTGGGAGATGCTACTGCGGAGGGGGAGCGGAAAGCACGCTCTAGGGCGGGCCAGAGGTGTTTGGAGGACCAGTCGTTGAAATCGGCCTCGATGTCTTGATCGTCATCCCCCTCCCCCCTCTTACAGATATTCCGGGCCCCAAACCTTGACAGGTGCCGCTCGACCTTCTTGGCCATCTCATTGAAGTGCATGTACTGTCGGTTACCCAACCCCATGACTGCAAAGAGAAGAGGCGAAAGGTCAGCCTCTGTATTCTTATTCGTCAGCCACTTGTGGAAAGCAACCGCGTTGTCTGTCGGGTCTCCCTCGCCGTATGTTGCCACAAGGAAAACGGCATACTTCTGTTTGGCGAGAACTTTGGGGTTGAAATCCTCA
>JAHBMJ010000055.1:0-11519 GCA_018398765.1 Chromera velia | reverse complement strand
TGTATTGCATACATATAGATACGTGCGGGTTTGCATACATGGTTGTGCAGAAAAATGCATCTGCTTGTTCTATTGTTGCAGCTGTTCCTGCAAGGCCCCCCCGGTTGGCGGGGAAGGGTTTGTGGCCAAGAAGGCAACGGAAAAAAAACAAGTCACGATGCAGGACGGCAACAAAGCTGATAAAGACGTCACGACATGTGCGAAAAGTCAGCGGAAGATGCAAAGAAGTAAACAAGCATACAATACCACGAATAGTTGGCCCACGAAGAAAATGAGAGCATGAATGATCTCTTGAGCAGTGCGTGTGTGTGTGTGTGTGTGTGTGTCCGTGTGTGTGTGTGTGTGTGTGTGTGTGAAATAGGGCTGAGATGACCGCCTGGTCTGAGTTTCAATCGCGTCCTTCCATGCATTTTGCGTGTCGTTTCAGTCCCCCTACTGTTCTCCTAGATTTTCCCTTTTACTTCCTTGACCACACTGGGAAAAGGAAAGTTGTCTAAAAGCTACACTCTCTAACTAGAATAACTAGAGAGTCAGTCTCGTCCTCTGGCTCCTTTGCTACTGTTCCAATGGCCCGCAGCTCCTATCTGTACAGAGGAGCAACAGAAAAAATGCGGTCAAGGCACGTGCGAGCCCGGCACCGGATCCGCCTACACGTCAGTCAGTTTGATTGTCTGGTCAGATTTCTGGCTTTAAAATACAGGACACATGCTCTCCGTTCGTGTGCTTTGCTCGAACCCTGTAGTTTGTTTCCACTGTATGCATCCACAGATGAGCGTTGACAAGTGTGCCTGAAACTCTTTCTCTGTTCTCTTCGATGCCTTTTTTTTTCTTCACTTGAGCGAGAAAGAGACTGTCAGTTCAGGGGGGAGCACTAGAAAACGGGGGAAAGCTTGACTCTTTCCTGCTGGCTCAGATTGATGTGGGGAAGGGTGAAGTGTAAAGAAAGAAAGAGCAGGCAACAGGATCTCGCAGATTTTAAGAGGAACGCAAGACAAAGGACACTCTAGAGCTTCTCGTACGTATCTTTTCTGTGGTGAGATCAGTGATGAAAAAATCTTTTGCCCTGAGGCAGTAATGTTCTAGAACGCTGAGGCTCACTTGTTCTCACACCCTCATCACCCGTAAGTCCGCTAGTCTTTTTGACGATCCTTTCGTTGGCATCAAGGGGGGGGTGCAGAGGAAAATTTAAACTTCCTGCTTCTTGTGCAAGAACACGTGATTCATTCAACTCCGGCTAGCCTCTGTGTCTTCTGTGACAACAATCTTCTTTGCTTGCCCGACATGCCTTCGCATGCATTTATTTTCATACAGAATTCTGTTTTTGTGTATGTATGTATCTTTATGCATGTATGAAAATAATTCTTTGCTTGCCCGACATGCATGCCTTCGCGAGAAACAGTGTAACCCCATGTCATCACTGAGAGAGAAACTTCTTGTTGATCTCTGTTTGCTGTGTTTTTCCCTGCAGATGTGCGTGCACAGCCGACGAACACACAGAGAAAGACAACAAGGGCTGCTTCCCAAGTCAGTATACAGTCCGATTCTACTTTTGGCCCTGAAAGGCAAACTTGTACACAAGCACTGCGGGCAGGGCAGGTGTTGTCCAATTGGAACCTCGCGGTTCTCCAGAAAGAAACCTTTGGGTCTGTCTGTTCTGACGAGAATTTGTTTTTACCGGTTCGTTTTGCTCTGTATGGCGTGTGTGCAGAGGAATGCACTCCCGAACAAAAGGCACATTGTGGTAGTGAGGGAGACTGTGAGCGGTCTTCGAAACATCCCGACGGATTCAAGTGAGTCGGTTGAGGGAAATGCTCGCAGGCTGTCCAGATTGGCAGACCGCCTCGCTAGATTCCTTCTTCTGCGATGCTCTTATGTCCTTCTTCTTTGGGGGTGTCCCCTATTTCCTCTCTTGGTTTTCAAATTAAAAACGGAAGAGAGATTTGTTGCATTTTGCTCTTTTGCCTCCACTGTGTGCTTGAAAGCAAGAAAAATTGATTATTGTCTTCAGCTTCCATAAATGCCGTAGCGTTGTCCTGGGCCCCATTCCTTCTTCTGAATGAAAAGCAGAGAAGCGCGAAAAACAAGCTAGAGAGAGCGAAAAAGTAAAATGGGGAAGGAAACAAAAAAGATCAAGGCGGGAAAGTGCACTCTCTCTGCGTCTACTCGTGTGTGTGTGTGTGTGTGTGTGTGTGTGTATGTGTGTCTGTGCTCGCGCGCGCGTGTGAGTATGCGAGTGCGTGCGTCTGTGCGCGTCTTCGTGCGCGTGAGTGTGTTCATGTGTATATATTTTGGCGTGTGTGAGCCCTCTGTCTGCGCCTATGAGTGAGAGCGCAGGTGCGGCTGCCCGAATTACGTTCTGTTCAAGGCTGCCGACGACGTTGACGGCCAGAAGATTAACGGCATGAAGTGTCTTGACAATGGTCAGCAGTCAGTAGAGAAGACTTGAATACTAAGTGTCTGGACAATGCTCAGTCAGTGCAGAAGACTTGAATACTAAAGTGACAAGGGATGGAAGAAGGAAAGAATCAGTGAAGGGGATGGCGTAAAGTGATAAGCAAAAAGTGAGAGACCAACTGAAACGTAGCAGCAGGCCCAGAAGGGAGTTGGACGAGCATACAGGCAGACCGACAGGTGGACAGACAGACAGACAGGCAGACCGACAGGTGGACAGACAGACAGACAGACAGACAGACAGACAGGCAGGCAGACAGGCAGACAGGCAGGCAGGCAAGCAGGCAAGCAGTCAGGCAGGGAAGCAGGCAGACAGGCAGGCACACAGACACACAGACACACAGACAGAGAGACAGACAGAGAGACAGACAGACAGACAGAGAGACAGAGAGACAGAGAGACAGACAGACAGACAGACAGACAGAGAGACAGACAGAGAGACAGACAGACAGACAGACAGACAGACAGAGAGACAGACAGAGAGACAGACAGACAGACAGACAGACAGACAGACAAATCGACAAATAGACAGACGAAGCCCAAGCTGATCAATCAAGGGGATGAACCAACGAACAAAAACTTGAATGAATTGTCGAATGGATAGATAGATGGACAGACCAACCAATCTGGAAATAAATGAGGAAATGATGAAGTGGGTACATCCGTGATTGAATGAGTGAGTGAGGAAGCGAAAGAAAGATAGAGAGAATTCGTGAAGAAGAAATCCGTGCGTGACTAAATGAACAAAGACACCAAAGCAAGTTGAGAAGGCGGCAAGGATGCAGTCAGGGGGTTGAACGGCGACAATCCTGCAACAGTTGGAGAGAGAGAGAGAAGAAGCCTGCAGGAGAACAGCTTTTTGTTGAAATGTGCACCCAGACGATTGATACACAGCCGGACAGACAGACATGCATCAGCACGCGTGACGAACAAAACGGACCATCGGATCCTCCACCTGGAGGTCCTTTCTTTCCTTGTATCGATATTGCGTGCACCCCTTCCCTTTCCCTGGTCTCTATTGTCCTCTTCTTTTTTTCGCGCAGAACTTTGTCAGCAAGCCGACAATATCTATCCTGTGGAGGAAGACCCCTGCAAAGCGAAAGTAGGGGACAAACTGCCGCCGGACCCAGAGGCAGTGGTGGACCTCCAAAAAACCAACCTCTGTTATCAAGACAAGGGCAGCAACACCTTGTCAGTCTTTCAGAACTTTTCAGCTTTTCATAAAATCAAACACAAAGACAGGTACAAATAGACTTTGACATACCATGCACAGACAGCAATGCACAACCACGTACATAAAGAGAAAATGAGAGAGCGCGTTAGAGAAAACAACCTGCCATAGAATGTGTACATGAACATAATCATGGCCTGTGGGAGGGTTCAGATTTCCTGATTTATCTGGGTGATCTGCGTACAGACGCAATGCATGATTGATTTGCGTTCTGTTCGATTGGTTCTTTCCGTGACCAGATCCCATTCACTTTGTGTGCCAAGTTGGCTGTCTCTCTTGCGGTGCGCTCAGAATGTCCCAAAATAAAGACAACGTTCTCTCCTCTGAATTTCCCCTCTTTTTGTCTTATACGTCATATTCGCCTGTGGGCCTGGTTTGACGAGTGGGCGTTGTTATGTCAGTCGGGGGCATGGAAAGGAAGGAGGCAAGTGAAGAAAAGACTTCATTGGACGGCCCCGAGAATACTGTTATCCATGTGTTGCATGCAGTCGGTGCGAGTGCAATGATCCGGGCATGATCGAGTTCCTGTCGGGAAAACACAAGTCGTCTTGCAGAAAGAGTCAGTCGGGCTGACTGTCTATCTGTCTGTCTATCCCCCCGACAGTCTGTGTCTCAGACAGACTGTCTATCTGTCTGTCTGCCTGCCTGCCTGTCTGTCTATCTATCTGTTTGTTTGCGTGAAAAGACGATATAGTCTGTCTGCCTGTCGATCTGTTTCTCGGTGTGTCTGTCGGTCTGTCTGGCGGTCTGTCTGTCTGTCTGTCTTTCTGTCGGTCTGTCTATCGGTCTGTCAGTCGGTCTGTCTGTCTGTCGGTCGGTCTGTCGATCGGTCTGTCAGTCGGTCTGTCTGTCGGTCGGTCTGTCGGTCAGTCGGTAAGACGGTCTGTCGGTCTGTCGGTCTGTCTGTCGGTCTGTCTGCCTGTCTGTCTGTCTATCGGTCTGTCAGTCGGTCTGTCTATCCGTCTGTCAGTCGGTCGATCTGTCGGTCTGTCGGTCTGTCGGTCTGTCGGTCTGTCGGTCTGTCGGTCTGTCTGTCTGTCTCTCTGTCTGTCTGTCGGTCTGTCTATCGGTCTGTCAGTCGGTCTGTCTGTCGGTCTGTCGGTCTGTCTGTCGGTCTGTCTGTCTGTCTGTTTGTTTGCGTGAAAAGACGATATAGTCTGCCTGTCTGTCTGTCTGTCGGTCTGTCGATCGGTCTGTCAGTCGGTCTGTCTGTCGGTCTGTCTGACGGTCTGTCTGTCTGTCTGTCTGTCTGTCTGTCTTTCTGTCGCTCTGTCTGTCTGTCGGTCTGCCTGTCTGTCAGTCGGTCGGTCTGTCGGTCTGTCGGTCTGTCGGTCGGTCGGTCTGTCGGTCTGTCGGTCTGTCGGTCTGTCGGTCTGTCTGTCCGTCTGTCTGTCTGTCTGTCTGTCTGTCTGTCGGTTTGTCTGTCGGTTTGTCTGTCGGTCTGTCTGCCTGTCTGTCAGTCTGTCTGTCGGTCGGTCTGTCTATCGGTCTGTCAGTCGGTCTGTCTGTCGGTCTGTCGGTTTGTCTGTCGGTCTGTCTGCCTGTCTGTCAGTCTGTCTGTCGGTCGGTCTGTCTATCGGTCTCTCGGTTTGTCTGTCGGTCTGTCTGCCTGTCTGTCTGTCTGTCTGTCGGTCTGTCTATCGGTCTGTCAGTCGGTCTGTGAGTCGGTCTGTCTGCCTGTCTGTCTGTCTGTCTGTCTGTCTGTCGGTCTGTCGGTCGGTTTGTGTGTCGATCTGTCTGTCTGTCTGTCGTTCTGTCTGCCTGTCTGTCTGTCTGTCGGTCTGTCTATCGGTCTGTCAGTCGGTCGGTCTGTCGGTCTGTCGGTCTGTCGGTCTGTCGGTCAGTCGGTCTCTCTGTCTGTCTGTCTGTCTGTCTGTCTGTCTGTGGGTCGGTCTGTCGGTCTGTCTGTCGGTTTGTCTGTCGGTCTGTCTGCCTGTCTGTGTGTCTGTCTGTCGGTCTGTCTAACGGTCTGTCAGTCGGTCTGCCTGAATGGAGGAGTGAGGAGAGTGCAGAGGGGCGGTGGCTGCTCAGAATTATGGGTTGGTTTCAGAAAAGAAGAGGGACATCACGGGCTGTGTCTTTATGACAAAAGAAAGCACACAAAACACGTTTTTCTTTTTCTTTTCCATGTGTGAGCGTTAATGTTTTTTTGTGTGGACACTTTGGTCTGATGCAGAAGAGTGCGAGGACAACGCAGACAAGAAGCGATGCGGCGTGAAAGACGCTTCTCCAAATGAATGCCTGGTGACCTCTACTGCCGTGAAATGCGAATGCAAGGGCGACACCAAATCGATCAAGAAGATCGACATAGGCAGGCCCTGGAAGGATGAAGATCCGGATGAGTGCGTGACAGAACGTGAGCGTGGGTGTGTGCATCAGTGGAGGGATAACTGAGAGAGAGGGTGAATGACTATATCAGTTGGTATTCTCGGGATTCAACGAGACAGCTGGGACGGAAACAGGAGCTTCTTTCTTTGAAGCAGGGCAGTGCCCTTCTTCCATCCAAATTTTAAAGTGAAAGGCATGCAGTGACATTTTCGGAAGGCTTTTTTTTTTTCGTTGACGATGGTTAAAGATGCTGTGGGGGGAGGCTTTTGTTACACAGCAATGGAATCTGCTCACGCGAAGCCATCCACTGCTTTCCTTTGATTTTTCGAGCTTGCGGTTATTTGGTGTGTGATGGTGCCAGCATTTTTTCTGTTCGTTTTTTTTATTTTCTTGGTCGGTCGCAAGGTTTGGGTACTCTGACCCCTTCGTAGGCTATTGTATGATCCGGCTCTAAATATCAGGTGCTTTTTCGCTTGCGAATGTCTGCTCTGCTGAAAAAATGCCCCCCGCACGTTTCTACCTCGACCGGTCGTGAATGATGCATGAATGAATTCAGTACCCTTACTGGTTCCTCCCTTCCCTGCCTTCCACTTCCTTTTCATCACTCCATCTTTTCCCCCCGAATGTTTTCTTTTCTTGCCCTGCATGTCGTTCAGTTGTCGAGGGCACTTCAGGGACTTCGGAAGATAAGAAGAAAGCGCTTGTGGGGGAATGCAAACCGGATCCGGAAAGGCACGCCGAGATGACCGATGACCCGTGCTTTTTGTACACTGTACGTCTGTGTGTATACATATGTGGGGGGGGGCTCTTCAAATCACTTTGCGCTTTTGTCTTTCGGAGACAGTGTTGATCACTTTTTTGTGTTTCAGTCGAATGACCTTCCCTGTTTTCTTTCTGTTTGATGAAAGGGCTTGTCATCGACCGGTCTGCTTGTGACATGAGCAAGAAAGAGAATTCATAATGGTTTCAGCTGTAGTAAGCCGAAAAATCATGCGCAGAGCGTGAATTTTTTTCTGTCTTAGACAGAGTGGATGGACAAGAGTGAAGCGACGCAAATCTGAATGCAGACGGAGGTCAAAACGGCGAAGGACGGCACTAAAACAACCGAATACAAGAGAACAGAAAACAAATGCTGGAAAAACTCAGACGACACGCCTAAGTCCCGGTGAGTGAGTGAGTGAGTGAGTGAGTGAGTGAGTGAAGTAGGTGATTTTTATGTCTGGCGATGTATGGAAGGAAGAAAGCGAAGCAAAAGAACAAGAAGGCAGACAAAAGTGCCGTCCTCTCATCTTTTCTTTCCTGGTGCCTCTCTGTCATCCACCAAGTCTGATTTCCTTCCCGTTTGGAGAGAAGTGTTTTTCTTTTGATCTCTTGAGACTCTCAGAAAACCGTCTGAATGATTGCATGTCTTGTCACGTATCTTGATGTCCACATCGATTTTCTTCCGAAACTGCTTGGTGAAGAGATTTACAAATGAAAAATAAGCTCTCGATCTCTTCCTTTTTCCCTCGGTCTCATAAGTAATTTTTTCCTTTTTGTGGAGCTGTTCTCTCTCTCTACGTCGCTACAGCCCATGGGAAAGCTAGCATCGGCCTAGGAACTAAAGACGCAGGTTCATGTTTATTCATATCAATCAGAATGAAACCCCCTCCATCCATTTCATTTGTTCAGTCATCCATCCATCCATCCATTCATTCATTCGTTCTCCTTTCAGGTGCGAGTGCAAGATGAAGGGATCCAAGCCGATCGACGGTGGTCTTGCTTGCTCTCGACGTGAGTTGAACCCTGAAGACAGAAAAAAAAAGGAGCATGCATTCATTCTCATACAGAACTCGTTTTTTTCTTCATACAGAAATGAAAGCATGCGACGTGGGGTGAGCCCCGAAGACAGAAGAGAAAGGAGCATGCATTCATTCTCATACAGAATTCTTTTTCTTCTTCATACAAAAATGAAAGCATGCGACGCGGGGTGAACCCTGAAGACAGAAAAAGAAAGTGAAAACACGTTTGACTGAGTCTACCAGAATGTCGTTGCACTTTGAGTAAAGAAGAAGAAGAAGAAAAAAGTTGAATTGTCCCAGATCTGTCAAAGAGGCGTATGGATATCAATTGAAACCCACGCACTCACTCACTGACATGTTTTCAGCATGCAGTCAGGTTTCAATTGCCGTCTGCATGCTTTTAGTCTGCTCTTTGACGATCGAAGAATCCGAAGTTGCTCTTCCTCTCGCACACTGGCAATCTCTGTAATCACCATAGAGTAGAATGGAGCGGCTGATCCCCTCATGTCCATCCTCTCTCCTTTCTTCTTCCGTCTCCGCCCTTTTCATTAATTCATTCATTCTGTCTCCCGTGACCATCCATCCTCTCTTCTGTCTTCTGCAGCCCCTCCCCTCTTCGGGTGCTCTCAAGACAAGTGCCGAGAGAACGGGGACACCCTCGCCGTGTGCGCACACATGTCGCGAGAGAAAAGGAAGTTCATCACTTCCCCTGACGACATGGAGAAGCACGTTCAACATGCGTGCCTGTGTTCGGCGCTCTTCAAATATGACGATGCGAAGGACAGCTGTGTGTTGGACGAAACAAGTGAGCCTCTGTTTCGTTTTCATATCATATGCATCAATCAAGGTCACCAACTGAGTGTCGACAGATGTGAGAGAGACATTTATCGCGATGGCTTGATCGACTCCCATTGGTTGTGCTCTAGCATCATGCACGTGAGTACGAGTAAGCACGCAAGTATGTTTTTTTGTCCTGTTCGACGGATCCCTCTTCATGCAGTCTCTCTCTCTCTCTCTTTCTCTCTCTCTCTCTCTCTCTCTCTCTCTCTTCTGATCGTTCTTCTTCCCTCTTCATTCAAATAGAAATGAATTAAGGAAACACACGATGAGAGGCGAAGGGGAAACACGTTTGTTGGGTCAAATAAAGTATCTGTCACCCCCCGAATGACTGCTCCAGATTGCAACAGTGACAACTTGACAGCGTCGTCTTTTTGTGTACACACAGACATACATCGTTTCTATGCGGTTCATACTTCCATGTCCTTCCTGTCTTCTCTCTCTCTCTCTTTTCAACGCTGGCATGCAGAGGTCAAGACGAACGAGGCCTCTTGCAAAAAGCTGGACGCTTCCCTAGCGACCTTCGGGGACATGAAGTGCAACTGCCCACCCCACTTCAGGGGGGGAATTCTGGCTCCCATGGAGACCGCAGGACAATTTGAGGAAATGTGCTGGCCGGGTGGGTTTGTCGTTAGTCTGTCAGTCAGTCAGTCAGTCAGTCAGTGTCAGTCGGCAAGTCATAGTCAGACAGAAAAAATCGAAAGAGTTCAAAAAAGGAATTCAGGAGTGAAAAAGCAAACGAAGCTTGTTTTTGTCAGTGCCCTTTCACGAGCCTGAGGGGTCCTACGAAAGGATGAAGGGGTTTCTTCTCTGGTTGTTCGTCTTTTGAATGGTCCGATTTTTACGTTTTCGAGTATCAGTTTTTGTTGGACTGTGTATCTGCTGGGTTCTTTTTGTTTCAAAGAGGATTCTTTATCAAGGCAAAGACCGCAGAATGAATGCAGTGCTACTCTGCAGCCATTCATGAATATTCCTCCCCGCATCACGCAGTGTCCTTCTCCCTTTTGCTTCTTGCTGCTCCTCTTTTCTATAACTTTTTCCGTCGCATTTCCCGTGTGTGTGATCATCACTCTTTCGTTGAAACCTGTCAGACGATGAGTGCCAACGTTTACTTTCATACGTACAGAAAAAAAAAAAATCTTTCGTTGATTCCTGTCAGACGATGAGTGCCAGACGGACGGGGACTGTCGAAAGGCCGGGGACGTCACTGCGAAGTGCAGGGCGGAGGAGGGCGGGGTGGTCAAAGACTATCTGGGCAAAGACCTCGTGAGGTTCGACAAAAAAGGAACATTCAAGCCGAGAGCAAAGCGGGTCGGTCGCTGAGCCTTCGGAATCGTGTAGGCAAAGAGCTTTAACTTTAGGGGTGAACCTGGAAAAGGTAGGAAAGGAAAGGCTGGAAGAACCTTGGATCGAATGGGAGGAGCGGATGGGGGGACAGGACGGGGGGGAAGTCTGATGTTCCGAATGCCATGGAGAGGACCTCACAGTGAATTGATTCATTTTGTGCTCTCTCTCGGTTCTCCTGATGATGTCCCGTCCCGTTTTCTCAGAACCACTGCATAGTTGACGTGTGGGCCCTAGGAGGTGCATCGAGGTACATGTGTCTGCGTGGGCTTATTTCCTGGTTTCGAGTCTCCGTATCTATCTTTGTCTCTCTTTGTCTCTGTATCTACTTCCCTTCCCGTCTCAATACTGCCACTTCCTGCCTGCTTGCTTGTGTGGACTCTGATTCTGCTGCTCTGTCTGCGCTTGTTGTGCACGGTCGACCGACCGACTGCAGATTTGTCAATGCTCCGAGTCTATCCAAATGCACTCCCCTCTGGTCAAAGACATCACAGTTCGAAAAGGAGGGAAACTGGAAAACCAACAGGTTCTTATCGGGTACTGCAAAGCCGGTCAGTTGAATGATCGGCTTGCTGTTTCCTGTTGGTTCTTCCTCTCACTCATCTTCATCCATTGTCATGTGTATGGTTTTTCCCTTCATGCCGATCCTTGTTGTGACCTCCTCCATTCGTTAATCTGTCGATCTACTGCTCATGTTGTTCCCCTTCCGTCTTTCGTTGTTCGCTTCTGCGTTTCTCTCCACAGTCTTCTTCTTGCTCTCTTTCTCTCTCTCTCTCTCTCTTTCTCTCTCTCTCTCTCTCTCTCTCTCCCTGTGTGTGTGTGTGTGTGTGTGTGGGTGGGTGGGTGTGTGGGTGTGTGGGTGTGTGGGTGGGTGGGTGTGCGCAAGAGAGGGAGGGAAAGAGAGGTGACACTGGGAATGAAGTGGCATGCTACACTGCCGTCCAGAGAAGAGACATCATGCAGTACCGGTTTTCTCGATTTTGCCTTTTTCTTTTGTCCATTGTTTGTTCTTCTCTTTTTCTCTGGCAGACAAACCGTGCGAGGACGACGAGAGCTGCAAGGCTCAGGGGGACACTGCAGCCTTCTGCAGTGAGGTGAAAACGAGACCCACAAGAACGAAGGGCGACAAGAGAAGCAACGTGGTCGGTCTTTCTGTCCGTCAGACACTTGGCTTAATTGAATGAATGAATGAATGAATAAATGAATGAATGAATGAATGAATCAATGAATGACTGAATGAATGAATGAATGAATGAAGGAAGGAAGGAAGGAAGGAAGAGAGCAAGTAAGGAAGCAGTGCATCGATCCTTCCTTCTCCTCTGTTCGTTTTCTTTTGGCCTTGAGGCCTGAGGGACACGCAGATTTTCTGTCTGTCTCTCTCTCTCTCTCTCTGTCTGTCTCTCTTTCCCTCTCTCTCTCTCTCTCTCTCTGTCTGTCTGTCTGTCTGTCTGTCTCTCTCTCTCTCTCTCTCTCTCTCTGTCTGTCTGTCTGTCTGTCTGTCTGTCTCTCTCTCTGTCTGTCTGTCTGTCCGTCTGTCTCTCTCTCTT
>JAHBMJ010000054.1:37080-58454 GCA_018398765.1 Chromera velia | reverse complement strand
CCCCCCCCCCCCCCCCCCCCCTCTCTCTCTCTCTCTCTGCCTTTCTTTCTTTCTTTCTTTCGTTCTTTCTTTCTTTTTTTCTTCTTTTCTCTGCTTCTTTCTTTCTTCCTTCCTTCCTTCCTTCCTTCCCTCCTTCCCTTCTTCCCTCTTTCCTCTCTCTCTTTTTTTCTTACTTTCTTTCTTTCTTTCTTTCTTTTTTTTCTTTCTTCTTTCTTTCCTTGAAGTTCCTTCCTAGGGTATTTCACTAAAAAAAAAAAATAATAAAAATTAATTTTATACTCCCCCTTTCAAGTATGTAAAACACTCTAGACATTTAAAAGTATGCTCAATGTGGTTCTTTACCTAAAAGAACCTTCATGAACTTAAAAAAAGACTTGTAACATCATGATTTATGATGGTTATTTAAGGTTTTTATCATGTTGCCACTTATGGTTCTAAGAGTAGTAAAACATCGTTATGTAACCTAACACTTAACCTACCTAAACCTTATGTAACCTGGTATAACCTGCTTCAAATCACTTCATTCACACCAGCAGACATGATTTCAAAACCATATGACTCAACTCTCCTTCAGTTTTCATCCTTTTCATCACTTTCACGCTTAATAATATCATTAAACTGACTTTCTGTGGCTACAAGCGAGATAGCAGAGGGCTAAGCAGAGAAGACATGAGGGAGAAAAGCTGAGAAAAAGGCTCTCTTGAACAGCCATAGCACCTTTCTGCTTTCGATCTTTTATTGCCATCACACTCTTTTCTCTGTTGTCCCTGATTCCATTTGTCTGCCAGCTTGAATGCTCCATCGCAAATTTGTCGAAATTTAATTGACAATATTTTTCCCGTGTGCATGACTGCTTAGCTTACTGAGACAAGGTGTCTCAATAACAGTTTTGAAGAGTCAAATCATCAGTTTTAAGTTTGTTTTGAACAGTTTGAGGCTAGTTTATACTATGTTAATACTGGTATTGGCAGGTTCAAGCAGGTTTCAAAAGATGACAACGTTAAAATGAAGGTTCTGTAACCTTGTGTCCGAACCTTCATTGGCAACACCCCTTAAACTTACCCTTAACCTAATATAACCTTGCCAAACCAAGGATTTTACATGTGATTATGTGTTCAAATGACTTTTTAGCAAAATTGGGTTAGGAATCTATTTAAAAAAATGTCTAAAAACTGTTTTTTTGTAAGGTTTTCTACTATAAAACCTAGTACACCTCCATCAGAGTGAAATACCCTAGGTTCCTTCCTTCCTTCCTTCCTTCCTTCTTTCCTTCCTCTCTCTCTCTCTCTCTCTCTCTCTCTCTCTCTCTTTCTCTTTTTTTCTTTCTTTCTTTCTTTCTTTCTTTCTTTCTTTCTTTCGTTCCTTCGTTCCTTCGTTCCTTCGTTCCTTCGTTCCTTTGTTCTTTCTTTCTTTCTTTCTCTTGTATGCAGGATGTAATGAAGGCCCTCGAGGGAGTGCACAGACCAAGAAACAAATGCATTGCCGCACTGGCTCACGGCCGTTGCGCGTACGTTTTTGTGGTTCCGCAATGGGAGAGCTACGGCGGAAATATGACTTGCACGATTTTGGATACGATTCTGGACCACCTTGACGCCGTCTATAGCTATACCGCCCGCCCAAAGTTAACCTTGTGTTGGACAACACTTCCTTCGAGAATAAAAACAAGACTGTACTCGGGTTTCTTTGCAATAAAGCACGACAGTGCCAGTGCATGGTTAGTCACAAATCCTGGCAGGAAACACATGCCTTCACATACAGCCGGAGTGTTACACTCACTCATATGCTCACAATTGATATCACGTACAAAGCATTCATTCTGTCACTCCCACCAACATTTACCTTTGCATGCAGGCACTCAGACCCACATATATAGAACAAACCAAGAAACGATTTGCAAAACATACTCTTATAGCCTTACACAAACTCTTTTCCATATATGCAGCACCTATAGACAAATATGTGCGCAGTGCGTTGACACGCAGCGCAAAAATGCGTACGATCGAATCTGTATGGACCCGTGCGTCTGTAAAGAGCGGCTCTGGATTAATTTTTGCATCTACTACAATCACACCATTCTTTGTGGGTTTTCGATTTGTGCCCGCATGTGCCTGCAGGTGGACAACGGCTATCCTGAAGTCGGCCATGGTCACGATGACCAAGATGGTTTTCACGGCACCGGGGCGAATCAATCGAGAGGTCTTTTCCTCCATGAGCCGACTTTTATCATCTTTTTCCTTTCAAAGACATTGGCATGCTTAAGTGCCCGGACTCGTCTAGCTCCTGTCTTGGCTTTGAGAAAGGGCGGAATGTGTAAAGGAAGGAAAAAAGGATGGCACGAAAGGAAAGAAGGAAGAAAGGGGGAAAAAAGAAGAGAAGAGACTCTCTGAGGATGAACAGAGGATGAACATGGGGACTCCAAGATGAGAGGTCACAGACAGGCAGAGAAGCACAAAGATAGATATCTATCTTTCCGTCTTTCTTTTCTTTTTTCCTTCCTTCCGTCCTTCCTTCATTCCTCTTCCAGGCTGGCTTGTGTATGTATGTATGTATGTGTGTGTACGTGTATATGTGTGTGTGTATGTGTGTGTGTGTGTGTGTGTGTGTGTGTGTGTGTGTGTGTATGTATGTGTGTATGTGTATGTGTATGTGTGTGTGTGTGTGTGTGTGTGTGTGTGTGTGTGCATGTGTGTCTGTGTGTGTGTGTGTGTGTGTGTGTATGTGTGTGTGTATGGCACTGCATATGTGTGTGTGCGCTCAAGTGTTTTTCTACATGTGTGTCTTATGTATATGCAGACACCGACTTCTCCATGATCGGAGAAATGGTTGAGATCCTCAAGAGGGCTCACAGAAATCACTTGGGGGGGGTGTACTTTTTTATCCTGACTGAACAGCTCGACTACAAGAAGTGGATCGAGCCACACCTTGCAAAAAACGTAGACCTGAAGATCTCCACTGCTCACGGGTTTCGGTTTTCCCCGGTCAGCCGCATCGTCCTGCATATAAATCTGAAACTTTCTCTTTGAAAAGTACGTTCAAACTTGCTTGGTGGTCAAAGAAGAATTTCGTGTTGAGATTATTTGATGAACCAAAACTTTGAATAAACAGAAGGCCGCAAAGCATATCATACTACACAGAAGAAGCACAGAAAGAAGAGAAGAAAGCTAGAATGCAAAGTGAAGGACTCTACTGCAGTGTTTAATTCAGTGTGCTATATATACGTGTATGCTTGCAGAACACAGGGGTATCGGACTCGTCTGCTTCACGTTCTTCGTCTTCCCCCGCTTCTGCAACATCCGGTCGGTCTCCGTAGTACAAAGTCTGTATGAGTTTCAGTCAAATACGTTCTGCACGTCAAGTCGATTGGTCGGGTTTAGCTTTGGTATGGGGTTTTATCTGGACGAGTATGGCGACTTCAAGTGCCATGAAAAGAAAACTGTTCCACTGGATGCATCGCCCTTGCAGATAATTAGAGGTCTCGGGATCTGTCATTTGTATGTCTCTTGAAATCTACAGATTTCTGTCTTCTTTCTCATCGCCTCAATGACATGCACCTTTGAAAACTTGCATGTATACGCATGCAGTTTTGTCCTTTGCCAAGGCGGACATGTCTATGCCGTGGAGACTGGCAACCCCGTTTGAACTGATGAAGAGCTTTCCAGATGGAGACAAGCCGACAGAGGTGGCCCCTCCTAAAGTGTTTGAGACCGAAGAGGACCAGAAGCATGTGAGCCGGTAGAGACAACGCTGTCCATAATGGTTTTAGACTAATTGCTGCCGAGCTGAGATTAGCACCTGTTGATCGATAACTCGTTTCACTTCAATTTTATCTTGTGATACTGCATTTCAAAGCCGTTGCTACCCACTGCTACTTTTTGCTACTGTAGTACTTCACTCTCTTGCAAACTGTCATGCCACGTATGCTTCTGTCTGTAGGCTGACGCATCGATCAGAGCTCTTGACAGATTCACCGCGAACTACCCGGGGCAGCTGTCGGAGACCGCTATCGTAGAGACTAAACACCTCATTCTGGGGACCCATACACAGCTCAAACCTGTTTATGGAAGCTGCATCGATCGGCCGTGCAGCATGCCCCCCGTACCTTTCACCTCCTGTATTGGGGCAAAGGCTGGCAACCCAAGCGGGAGGAGGTTTGAATATCCCGTCACAGAATGCTCACCCAAGGAAAACAGGAAAGATAAAGAAGCTAAAGGAGTCTTCGAGGGCGGTGGCCCTTCCAGTGTGGGCAAAGCTGAGGCAAAAGGGTTTAGCGATAGAGATAGAGAGGCACGGTAGGATGGGTTTGAGAGGAAAGAGAAGCAGGGCTTTCTGAGGGAGTTGCGCCCACGTCCCAAGCCCAAACGGGTCAAAGGTGGCCCAAACTCTGCGGCGGTTGACGATCAGAGATTCAAGGATAGGGAATACCACCTGGGTCCCGAAAGAGAAGCTGTGAATGCTCTTCTCGCAGAATGGGGGCTTGCTGGACGTCGGGGTTTGGAGATGAAATCAAAGCATGGCAGCATCATTAAAGATGCGTTGAATTTAGGTCCTGAGAAGGGAAAGATCGCTGTAGTTATGCACGGTCTGTTTTTATTTTTCTTGGAATTTGCTGAGGCGTGACTTTTGGGCTGTCACTTTTTCTATCAAAGCATCTTCTTGCTTGTTTCACAGATACGTTCATTGCTTTTTTCTCTTCGCTCTGGCCAATGACCGATAGTATGTGTTTGTTTTTCTTGCAGCTCCGTTTCTGCCCATATGCGTCTTTATTTTTCTTTCCTTGAAAGTTGTCTTCTTTCGAAGAGTCTTCTTAATGTGAGTCCTCTCTCCAGGCTGGGGGTGGGTCACACGTTGTCTAGTTGTTCAGAACCATAACCTGTATGTTGTGTCCTACGCCCCGGTCTAAGAAAAACTTGTGTATGATATGACTTGCATTTGTGTGAATTGCTGCAGCGATTACAAAGAAAGATCCAAGCCCTTTCTGGCTTTCACAGATCTTGGAGGTAGTTGACAGTGGTGATGGTGTCACCTCTTGGTGGTACATCGGCAATGTCGATGGTCAGTCTGCAATGTTTTCACCTGCCCTGCTTTACATGTTTTTACTGTAGAGTTATGGCAGAGTCACGTACTGCACGTTTTGCTCGTCTGCGAATTGGTACGTCAATGAAACTTCAGTATTAGTTCAATTCCGGCACAGTGACTCGTGAACGTCGGTTTAGTCAGCGTTGGCCGGTGTGGCATCGCCCAGTAAGCCTTTGGCAATGCGAACTTCAAGTGAAAAATGAAAGAAAGCTTTCAATTGGTTCATCAGTAAAAAAAATGTTGCTTTGTTCTTCTCTACATCGTTGCAGGAGGCGTCCAATCTCTGGCGTACTTGAAAAAGAGGAAGAAGAAGGATGAAAATGGGATGGTTGTAGAGAAACCGGCAACTCCGTACATCCAAACGCTTGAGATGGCCGAGATTCTGATGGTGTTCGAACAGCATGATATATTCACTGCAAAAGGCTCCATTCGAAAAAAAGTGTATGACCAAATTGTACAGGAGATTCGCATAAGAATTTCAAAGGGACGACTTGAAAGAGAAAAGGGGGTGAATCCTTCGTGGCTTAAGGGAAAAGATTAACAGACAATCATCAATCACGCTTCATTAGAAGGCTTACTTGAATGATACATACACTATTTATCTTTAAATCTATTAAACTTATGATTACTTTGTTGATCTTACTTTAATTATGAGCTTTCACCATATATTTTTAATTTTGTGTATCAGACAATTTAAATTTAAGACCAAATGTATACATATATATGGATAGATAGATATTGTACACATACATTGATGTAAAACCCTTCATCTGAATACAGTGTATGCATATGTGTTTATACGTGTATATCTTTATTTGTCTCTATATGCATATATATATGTCGCTCAATTTCTATGTCTGTACGTATGTACGTATATGTCTATATGTGTTTCTTTCTGTGTATGCATGTCTCACAGTATATAAAATCTATATAAATTTTTATAATTGATCACTTATTGTCGATCGTAGTATTAATTTTACTTACTATCATAAATGCACATATGTTTGAATCTCATTTATTTTTTTATAATAAATTAAATATAATTAACTTTATATTCAAAAAAAACAAAATGAAATTTGACTAATTAAATTGATAATCATATTTCAATTTACTCCAGTGGGGCCTAAGTCGAAAGTTTAACTCTATGTATGACGCTCTAGGTTGGCCAGAGTTTATACGGCTCACCGGCTTTAACTCTATACATCATCATCAGGTTAAAGTTGTGAATAAATCATTTATCTAGAAGTGGTCAATTTCAGTGAAATTTGTTTAACGTCTTTTAATATATTTAGTTTCTATTTTTTTTTTGTCTAATCCTTATTAGTACATTAAAACACAGCATAAAAATATTTATTTTTTGGGCAATTTAAGTTTGAGGTCCAACTTGAGGGCAAAAGTCCACTTAAGAAGGCACAAGCCTATAGGCAGTGCCTGAGATGCAACTGTCTGGATGGACATGCAGAGTAGGGGGGCCATGGAGCCTGTCCTTGGATTCGGAAGAAGAACGGCTGTCCAGCGTACAGAACGATAGGCCATCTTCCCAACAACTGCCCTGACAAGAACGTGAAGAAGTGATGGATGATAAAGCAGATAGACAAGACCGGGCAGGACAGGGGCGGCTCCGGAGGCCGTCCTAAAAGTCCTCCGGGAGGAGGAGGCCATGAAGGCGGCTCCGGAGACCATCGAGGGTCTCCTTATCCTGGTCGTAGGGGCGGCTCAGGGGGGAGAGGAGGCGGTGGAGGTCGCGGCCGTGGTGGGCGCACCCTCTTTCCCAGCAGGTTCAACAACGAGAACTTCGAAAAGAAGAACTCAGACTCTGGACAGGCGTAGCGGGGGGGTAGTGTCCCTCCTGTGTCCTCGCAGCATGTCAATCCTGGGGGTCAGGATGACGATGACGTTGTTGTAGTGACGGGTAACGTCTCATGTGGGAAAGGGGACTCGTTCGACCTGACCACCCACGCGTTCAAGGGTGAAGAGAAGATCCTTCATGGGGAGGGGTCTCTCGGAAAGGTCCGCTTTGCAGACCAGCTTGGCCTCCCTTTGTGCTATGAGCCTGGAGCCAAGTACTCACCCGACTATGACACAACGACCTTCCCTGTGTGGCATGATGGGGCTATGGAGCGCCTGTCTGCTTGGAATCCTGTTGGGACCCACACACGGATCGATGTATAGAGAGAAGGAGTCCGTGAAGCGTGGCAAACGCTCTTGTCCGATGAGCCTGAACGGACAGGCTTGGAACAAATGGGGTGGGCTATCTTCCCGGCAGGCTTGGAGACTTGTATGACGGTCATACAAGCCTTCCAGTCTGAGTTCACTGCGGGAGGAGTCCAGCGCATCAGGAACATGATGAAAGAGCATGACCCCCATCTCCCTGAGGTCATCTCTCGCACACGGGGACCGGAGGACGAGACCACCATGGGTTTGGTGCCCTCTGGTTCAAAGTCTGCTGTCTATACGGTCTCCCAGTACGAGAGTGAACTAATAAACGACCCAAGCAGGGCCCGGCGTCGGGCTGGGTTTCCAGAAAAGTTCGAAGTCTACAAGGTTTCGGGAAATGCGAGATCCCTGATCCCCGAGCTCGCCGAGTACAGGGTCCTCAAGATCCATATTGACTCCTATACGTTCGGGAACCTCATCTCTTGGAGAAAGATGAGGAGTCTTATCCGTGCCTTTGGGGGGCCGGATATCCTAGACTGGATGGGTTTGTTCACGGGGGACACTGGGGAGAAGGGAGATGGGCCCCCAGATGGGGGGCTTCCCAGGAGGGCAAGGCACCGGCACTATGAGCATCTTGTCATGGGACAAGATTTTATTGAGTGGAAGGTGCGGTTAGAAATGCCCCTCCAGTCACGGAGACTGGGGGATAAAGCGGTGTTCTCCTGTCCTGCGGTTCTTGGCATCCGATTCGGGACACACGACCCCTCCGGCGCTCCCAAGAACATTATCGTCCCCTGCCTCTTCCACACGGTCGATCAGCCGAACCTCCCTGACGTGCTGATTTGAAATACTCCTGGTGCAGGTCTCTTTGTCCCTCGTTTAGTAACGAAGGATGTTCTTCCCGCCTACCGCGCGTGGGCAGAGAGAAAAAAGGAGGAGAGACAGATCTCATACAGGGTGAGGCTGTCTATGGACCTGATATATCAGGAGGGAGTGTGACAGGGAATCCGGCAGGTAGATGTTGAGGTCATGAACACCCCCTTCAAGGTGGGGGCACCGGAGGCCTGCATTATCCACAAGCCCTGAGGGGGACACGTTGGACGGGTATGGCCTCAACCACCTCCCTCGGGCAGTGTATGACCGCAGCCCGCACTACAAGGCGGTTCCGAACGAGTCCTTTGAGCACTTCCTTGGGGGAGGTCCCCAAGGCGGTTCCTGTGGGTACCGGTTCCAGTCATTGCAGGAGGTGTGGGACCGGCGGAATAAGGCGCGGCAGCTGAAGCAGTAGAGGGATCCTTATGAGAGGATTCCCAAGCACCCTCTCTCTGAGGAGGAGAAGAAGAGGTTGGCCAAGAAGGACTTCAGAGCCACACCCGACGGCATTAAGGTCCCAGTGGCTGCCTACCTGATCATGTATTGGGTCGTGGGTGGATAGATTGCTTCTAAGCTGGCGGACACCGACCACTGTCAGCAAGGTCCCTTTCTCTCGGTGAGAAAGTTTGATAGTGGAGACGCCGCCCACTTCAAACCATGGGACTACGAGTATGAACAGACGCACCTGGCTGCCTTCTCTGCCGTCTCCATAGACCAGAAGCGCGAGGCGATGGCGCTCCACACGTGCTACAGACACCAGAACTTCGATAATCTTAAGGAGACTCTCGCGGCAGAGGGCATTGAGATCGATGAGGACTGTAGAAGGTGGATTTCTGCGTGTCCCCTCTGTCAACTGAAGAACGCGATCACTCCGAGGATTCACAAAAGGAGTGAGAAGTTGTCTGCCGATTGAAGGCCGATCAAGGGAACGGTCTGGATCATCGACATCTAGTTCTTCAAGGACCTTTTTGCGAAGGCCAAGACAGGGGGCTTCGGAATGATAGTGGTTCTCTACAAGCCAGAAGCCAGGTTCTCTCTGGCACACCCAGCAAAGGAGAAAGATGAGGCTTCCCTCATCGACTGCGCATATTACTTTGCTCACTGGCTGGGGCGTCCGTACCTGGTGTGCATGGATGGAGAGAAGGCGGGAGTGGGTGCCTCCTTTCAGTCGTGGCTCCGGGGGGACGGGTCCCCCGGACTGTATGTACCCCATCAAGTATCGTCAGAGACCGCCGTACGTGGGTAAGGGTCTGCAGGCTCTGGTCGAGCGCTGCATTCACAGCAATTGGGAGGGAGTGGCCCTCCTCATGTCAGACCCGAACCACCGTTTTCCCCTTGCGGTGATTCATCTCGTCGCGATGGGGGTATTCCTGTGCGTTCAACAGAACGGTGGGGGGCATCCCTTTTACCCTAACTTTTTGAAGAGCGCCTCCTGGATGGAGAGTGGGGGATACCGCGGTGGTGTCCATGCCCTCCCTGGGAATAGAATTGTGCGGAGTCATTGTGCAGTTCCTGGCTCCGCTCATGCATGACGTTGTCGTGGTCCTTCACAGGCATAAGGAGAAAAACGTTCAAGGGGAACGTTTTACTGTCCTGCAGGTCCACCCAGAACATTTGTAGACGGTCCCGGACAACCTCCGGCTCTAGGGGGGGCCTCGTTTCGATCAGAAAGGAACCATCCTCCTGGCTCTAGCGGGCAGAGAACAGGAGGATCCTCGACTATGGAAAACTTTTGCCAGGCAGGAGGGGGGAACAGGCGCCCGCTACCGCAGGCGGGAAGGGAGAAATGACCTCAGACACACGGGATTCCCTCTCGTCCTTCCGGTAACCTCTCCGGTGGGTCGATACGAGGGATAGGGGTATAAAATCTCTTTTAGACGGGGGGGGGGACCCCGTCGGTGAGGCAGGCAGGAGCCTGCCCGATGGGGGGGCCCCGTCCTTCGGACGGGGCCACAGAGCGCGAATGGGGGGGGGGACCCGTCGGATTGAACAAGGGGCGCGCAGAGTTCGTGCGCACGGTCAAAATTAATTTTTCGAGTCTGTCACTGAATGATTCATCTGCCCCGCCATGCCCCGCCTTCTGTGAACAGTCGCTTTCTTATATGGTTGTTCTGTTTTCTCTTGCTTTACACTGCTGTTGATTCTGCTGCTCAAGCCCAGACCCCATTTAGATCGCTGATCCGTTGCCGACCATTAATTTTTTCATTGTTTTTCCCTCTGAAGTCCTTTTAAAAGAATTTTGGCTGCCTTTCTGCAGGTGTACAACGACTGCCCTGATACATAAGGGCACATTGATCACTTAATGTCTATATCGCAAGTGTTTCTGCCTCTGCCATTCTTTGTTTGATAACAAATTAGAAAAAATTAGAAGCTGATTAATGACACCTCATGACGGAGTTGAATTCAATTGATGCTGAAGTTAATTTTATTTAAGTTACAAAATATTACAAGAAGATTTTAGCTAGAATTTCAGAAGTTTAAGTATGTTTTGAGTTAGAGTTGAGAATAGTTTAGGCTTCATGAAGGTTAGCATCTAGGTTGTCTTCATGACCTAGCATTTTTTCTTACATAGAGCTCTCCAAACGGGGAGGTCCCCGTTCACAGGGGTCTGATCTCCTTAGAGCTCGAACGGGGGGGACTCCGTCAGATCTGGAGTCCTAAGAGCTCGAACACACCCCTCCCCCCCTGTTCTTACACCCCTATTATGAGGGAATGCAGCGAGGGACACAGTGGCAGGCGAGGAAATTTTTTTTCTAGCTAGCTGATGAGGGTGAAGGTGTTGTGGGCTTGCGGGAAGCCCCTCGACTGACTCACCTTCGTGAGGGCCTTCAGGAGATTTCAAGCACGGAGGCGCAGGCGTTGGCTTCGTCATTGTCTTCATCTGCCCTCCCCTCTGCTGTGCCTCCCTCCCCCCCTCCCTCCTCCCGTTCCTGCAGAGCCCTCCGAATCCTCTCCTGCTCAGGCCGAGGCCTCGGTACGGGAAGCAGGGGCGGCGGGCGCCCGCCCACGGTCTCCGTCTCCTGTTGTATCCAACAGGGCTTCCGTCGACTCCGGGGAGTCGCCGCTGCCGGATTTCTTTGTCCCGTTCGGCTTCTTTATGAAAGGAACCATTCTGGACCCGTCAGGCCCTGGGGTGCTGCGCATGCCTGGTACTGTGCAGCAGCACACTCGCGCTCCTTCACGGGGAAGGAAGGTCAAGGATCCAGGCCCCTTCTTTTTTGACAAGAAGGGGAAACGTCTTCTGGGGGCCAACGGGAAGCCCCTGGGGTATAATTGGAAGGTGGAGCGGCCGGTGTTCATGACGTACCGCCGGGGGGTGTATGATGCTTAGACTTGTCGGTTCGCGCTCATACTCTACCCCGACTTGGGGGAGATCACTCAAGGAGAGGTCCTTGACACCCTCAAGAACTATCTGGCTCCTCAACTGACGACAGGAGTCAGAGGGGACTCATGGAGAAGTGGGAGTGCAACAAAAATGCAGGACAAAATCCAGGAAGCATGTGGGGTATTCCCTGGAGACATGGGTTTCGATTTTGAGGAGGACAGCCTCAAGAAGATCATGTCATAGAACTAGGTCATCTACCTATACTCACCTCCTTAACCCCGTCGGATCGAGATCTTAAAGGGGTGGACCACTTCGATGAGTTTCCGAGTCTCTATTGCTCCCACTGCGGCTAGAGGCAAGCGTAGGGGGCGATACTATATGCACAAGGCGCTCAAGTACTTGGACAGGCCTAAGCAGGAGTGGATCCAGGCAGATAAAGAGTTAAGGAAGATAGACGGGCTGTCTTAGATTGAACCCCCGGGAGCCGAGTATGTATACTGGACCCCTCTGGAGGGGAAGTTCTAGACAGTTGGGCTGTCCATGGCTGTCGGTTCTCCCGAGAGGTACTACGGGTACAAGTGGATCGAGTTCCAGAATTATGTTTTTCCGAGCTTCTACGACCCGGATCCGGTGGCTGCAAGCATCCGAGCGTACACGGAAGGAGGAGATCGGATGATGGAACACTTTTGGGACGTGTTCCAGAGGACGGAGAGCAATGAGGATGAGAAGGCGTGGTGCCTCATGTGTGAGAGGTGCTACCAGGTCAGGTGCATGTTCCACAGGTTGAAGCATCATGATGACCGCTCACGCCCCATCGTGTTCAAGAGAGAAGACCCCACGGTTGAGGTCGTCCTTCCCAAGGACCCCAGAGACAGGGTGGACAAAAACGAGGTCGGCCGCAGGGATCGAGCTTGGGAGGCGCTTTCGGATGTGTCGGTGGGAAAGACAGGCAGAGAGAGAAGGGGAGGGGAAGGGTCCCCTCGCTCTCAGTTGTCAAGTGCAGAGAATGAGGAGACTAAGAAGGACACCTTCGCTTCTGAGTCTCTACTGTGGGGTAGATCAAGCAGGTCAGACAGAGACGATAGAGATGACGGAAGAAATCCTCCTGATGGAGGTGGAGGCCACGGGGACCCTCCCTCAGACGATTCTTCACATAACCTATCTCTAGGGGGTTATTCTGGAGGAGACTGGGGCGGG
Organism: Chromera velia; assembly: GCA_018398765.1. Classification (NCBI taxonomy): domain Eukaryota; family Chromeraceae; genus Chromera; species Chromera velia. The sequence continues at coordinate 45,826 of JAHBMJ010000054.1, read as the reverse complement.
GGAACAGATGATGAAGGAGGCGGAAATGGCGGGGAGGACGTTCATCCCGGATCTGCTCAAGCTCTACATCATGGCCTCTCCGTTGGGGAGAGGGCCCGCCTCCGCCTATCTGCTCACAGACGACCGCGGAGATTGTCTGGGAGAAGGAATGTCTCCGGAGATGATGGAGACGACGAAAGAGGGGCAGAGTCCTCTGCTGAGAGGGGTAAAGGGGACGAATCAGAACCAGAGGATAGGCTGATTAACCCTTCTGCGCACCCGGAGGGCGCAGATAAGTCCCAATCCGCCCAAGGAACCCCCATCCAAGAGAGGAGAGTTTTGGGTCCAGCTGTGCTGGAGTTTTCCTCGTACGACCGTCAGCCGATGGAGGCCTACCCCGTAAAGAGGGCAGTTGTCCAGAGGGACAACCGGAGAAAGCTTGTGGCCCTCCACTCAAGGGCGCATAGAAGCTACGGATGAGCAGACCTCGCACCCAATCTTTCGGTAAGGGACCCCCTCGCTTTCAAGGTCAAGAAAATCAGGGACGGGAGAGTGACGCGGTTGTCAATCAAGCACGTGTTCGATATTCGGGGAGGGAGAGTCCCCAAAGAGGCTGTGCGCATGATTGATGACCCCGTCCAGCTCCACAAAGTTGGAGTTTAGAAACTGCCGGAGAAAGAAATGGTAGGGGGTGTAAAAGGTTTTATAGACACGGTGTCTGCAGATCTCTCCGCATCGTCGTCTTCCTCTGCTGTGCCTTCCTCTTCTGCTGTTCCTGCTGTGCCTCCTGTTGAGGGGGAGTCAAGTGTTGTCTCCGAGGCTACTGAGTCTCAACCTGTTGTTCCTTCAGACGCAGGCGGAGAGGAGTAAGCGGAGGATCTTGGGGGTCCTCCAGCTGCTGAGGGGGCATCTAATGAAGGGAAAGAGGTTAGGGGAGTTGAGCCACTAGGCTCTATTACGGAGAATGTGGAGACAGATGAGGAGCCTCCATCTCTGGGATGGGTATGCCTCGGCTGCCAGCTTGTCGACGTTCGAGGCAAGCGGCCCGGGCTTCGGGAGCGACAACAGCTCCTCGGATGAAGAGTGGGGTGTCTTAGAGGGTCGGAAACTCCCCAGGGCAGGAGAAGGACCCACCGTGAGGCAGAACCCGCCCAAGGAGGAGGTTGAGGAGATGAACAAGATAGATGAGGTTTTGCAGGGCCCGCAGTGGGAGCGGTTCAACACCCTCTGTGCGATGGAGGTTTTGAGGGAGGAGCGAGCTAAAAGAGTGCCCGAGGTGACGGGGAGGAACTGGAACGATGATTTCCGGGAGGAAAGAGGCATTCCATCGTTCGCTGGGGCGATGGCATGGGAGAGGGAAGAGGGTAGTCCCAGATGGGATGGGACGCCCAAGAGCCCCACCAAGAGTAGGTGGTGTGGTCTTCCTCACCTGTCTTGCCTTTCCTCCAGGAACCCTCGGTCAGGGTTCCTGTTTACGGGAGCAGCCGTGTACGAGGAGGAGATGAGCCGCTTCAAGAAGAGCTCTACCTAGCTCCCCGCCATAAAGGAAGAGATCGACTCGGGGTCTCACAAGCTCGCTGCCTTAAAGGAGTGGTTGGTGAACATTGTAGGAAATCGGACGCTCGGTAGGAGAGTCAAGAGGAACGAGGTTTGGGCGGTCGTCGGCATGGGCTGGCGATGCACATGGAAAGAGATGGACGATGGAGGCCGGAAGCCCAAGGCGAGGTTTTTCGCAAAGGGCTTCTTGGACGGCCGACTCGTTGACACCTACGTTGAAACGCCTTCCGTCGCGGGAATCAACACAATGACTGTCTGCCTTTTTATTGTGTTCACAGGAATAGAGATGGGAGCGGCGGATGTAACCGCTGCCTTCTTGACCTCCAAGGACTATAACGCCGAATGGGTCGGCGCGACACTGCCCTCTGTGCTGCCTCGGGTTCCTGGTGAGAACTCCTTTAAGGACATCCCTGACGACAAGTACGAGGAGCTGAAGAGGATGGCGGCCGAGTACGAGCCCGGGGGCATGTATTTGGTAGAGATGGGCCTCTACGGGTTGCCCTGTGCGGCCTAGCTTTTCAACTACAAGTTGGAGGGTGTGTGCAAGGAGTTGGAGTTGGTAGATACGGCCATCGCAGTTGAAGCTCTGCCTGAGGGAGGGAGAGCCGAAGCTATCGTCATGAATTGGATAAACGATTTGCTGACTGGAGCCCCTCCGAAGGAGTACAAAGTTCTTTAGGAGATCTTCAACAAGAGGTTGGGTTTTGGGTCGATATGTGTGATTAGGGAGGGATCAGAGAGGAAGTTCTCTGGGGTGGACATCTTCAGAGTCTCCATGGAGGAGCTTCACCTCTTCTAGGTCTCGTACCTCGAGAACACAGACACCGCTCCTCTGTAGGAGATTTTGAAGGAAAAACATCCGAGCAAACCCTAAAAGGGTTTAGATGGCAAGAGTGCTGAGCTTTCCACCGAGGAGGAGGTTGACAACCAGTATGACAAGCCGATCCGTGCTAGAGTCGGGACTCTGCAGTGACAGACACAGACAGACAGACACAGACAGACACAGACAGACACAGGCAGACACAGGCAGACACAGACACACACAGACATACACAGACACACACAGACAGACACAGACAGACACACAGACAAACATACAGACAGACATACAGATAGACATACAGACAGATACACAGACAGACACACAGACAGACACACAGACAGACATACAGACAGACATAAAGACAGACACAGACAGACAGAGACAGACACAGACGGACACAGACAGACATAGACAGTCTGAGACATAGACAGACATAGAAAGATACAGACAGACACAGACAGACACAGACAGACACAGACAGACACAGACAGACACAGACAGACACAGACAGACACAGACAGACACACACAGACACACACAGACAGACACAGACAGACACAGACAGACACAGACAGACACAGACAGACACAGACAGACACAGACAGACACAGACAGACACAGACATACAGACAGGTACACAGACAGACACACAGACAGACACAGACAGACACAGACAGACACAGACAGACACAGACAGACACAGACAGACACAGACAGTCTGAGACATAGACAGACACAGACAGACACAGACAGACACAGACAGACACAGACAGACACAGACAGACACAGACAGACACAGACAGACACAAACAGACACACAGACAGACACACAGATAGTTACACAGACAGATACACATACAGACACACAGATAGACATACAGACAGATACAGACAGATACAGACAGACACAGACAGATACAGACAGACACACACAGACACAGACAGACACAGACAGACAGATACAGACAGACACAAACAGACACAGACAGACACAGACAGACACAGACAGACACAGACAGACACAGACAGACACAGACAGACACAGACAGACACAGACAGACACAGACAGACACAGACAGACACAGACAGACACAGACAGACACAGACAGACACAGACAGACACAGACAGACACAGACAGACACAGACAGACACAGATAGACACAGAGACAGACACACAGACAGATACACAGACAGACACACAGACAGACACAGACAGGCACAGACAGATACATAGACACACACAGACAGATACAAACAGATACAGACAGACACAGAGAGACACAGACAGACACAGACAGACACAGATAGACACAGAGACAGACACACAGACAGATACACAGACAGACACACAGACAGACACAGACAGGCACAGACAGATACATAGACACACACAGACAGATACAAACAGATACAGACAGACACAGAGAGACACAGACAGACACAGACAGACACAGACAGACACAGACAGACACAGACAGACACAGACAGACACAGACAGACACAGACAGACACAGACAGACACAGACAGACACAGACAGACACAGACAGAGTGAAGAGAGAGAGAGAGAGAGAGAGAGAGCAAAGAGAGTGAGAGAGAGAGAGAGAGAGAGAGAGTGTCAGAGAGCGAGAATAAGGGAGAGAGAGAACAGAGGAGAGAAAGACCCCTTCTCTCTCTCCTTCCATCCCACGTCTAATGGATCTTTGTCTGCGAAATCAAGAGTAATCAGATGATGGTCGTTGACTTTCAAACGGATAAACTCAATGCAGTAACCTCCTTGAACCTAAGTACCACTTAAAAAAATATAATCAAGATAATCTCTATCTGCGGCATCGTTTTTCAAGAGACCGTCCACGTCTGCGGCGTACACGGTCAAGAGACCGCCCAGATATATGGCTATATGCGGCCAGGCTTGTGCTTTTAAAAGTGGACTTTTGCCCTCAAGTCGGACTTTTATCTTAACTCATTCAAAAAAGCCTAAATTTTAGCCTAAATTTGAAATCTTCCACCTAATACCATATAATTGAGAATGAAAGAGATGATCATACATTATTTATTCATCAACTCATTATTTACAAAAAAATATAATATGACTATATCAGTCATATACAATGTGGCACATTTTGTAGAAACTAATACACTGCCATGCAATCTCAAATTCCTTTAAAATCTAATTTATCTGGACTAAAAGGTTTATGGTGGTTTAAAAGTTAATTATAAACATTTTTTTTACAAAATATTTAATAGTCTATTAATTAGTAATAAAAACTAGAAAACTGCTTTGTCAAATGATCCGACTCAGATCCGCGCTTTAAGTGCTGAACAAATTAAATTTTTGAATTATTTTTTATAAATGCATGTCACTGAATTTTTTAAAAAGAAGCCGGCCTGGGATCTAACTTTAAAACAGCTTGCGCACACCCAGCTCTATAGTGCACGTGTGTCGAACCCAGCAGCTGACATAAGTGTTTCAAAGTTAAATGTTTCGGCACAGTTTAGCTATCATTTACATACATGTGCATGGAAATATGTGAACTTCAAGTAAAAATGACACTCCAAGCTGAGGGTTGCATCTAAAGCGAATCTCATTGGCGCAGGTCGTTGCTTATCGATCTACAACTTTCAAATCAGGAAGGAATGCAGCTGCATATGACTATCACACAAGATTCATGCGGTTTAAACCAATGGCATAGCGATTGGAAAGGAAAGAGTAATTCACATGGCAACAGAGAAAAAAGAAAGGTGCATGATTTCAGTGGAGGATTTCCTCCAGTGAAGAGTCAAAAAGAGAAGAAAGAGACAGAAAAAAGACTCCGAGAGAGAAGAAAAAAAGAAGGAGGGAGGAGAGCAGGTAAAAAAAGCTTGGCTAGAAAGCTTTGGGGATCATACAGAAAGAGGAGGGGACAGTCACTATAGGGAGGAGAGAAGCGAGTCCAAAGAGAAAGTCACAGTGGAGAGTCTGCATAGCGGGATTGAGAGAAGGAAAAACGGAGCAAACATACACAGGATTAAGACAATTTAAAGGAGAAATAAATGGAGAAAAACAAAAAAGAAAGCGAAGATGAAACAGGGAGGAAGGGGAAATACCGGGAGGAGGCGGAAAGGGAGGTGCCGAGAGGACTCTGAGTCGATGTCAGAGCAGAGACAGAGGGACAGATAGAGAGAGATATAGGGAGAGAAGTGGAGGGAAGGAGGGGAGAAAGAAGTCAAACAGACAATGATGTATACACATAACTAAACATGCTTGCGTCAGCTTGTGGACACCGGCATATATCGACACAGACACAGGCACTGTGCCACACGGACACGTACGGTTACGGATGCATACATATACACACACACACACACACACACACACACATACATAGAGAGAGAGAAAGAGAGAGAGAGAGCACGTGACAGAAAGAGTGAATGAAAAACTCATAGAAAAAGGCACGAGGAGAGACGGGGGGGGGGGGGGGGGGGAGAGGGAGAGGGAGAGGGAGAGGGAGCCTCAGGGAGAGGTAGACACAGATATAGGTATGCTGAGGCTCGGATAAGGAAGGTTCCTTTCTGATAGTTTAGACCTCTACTTAGCAGCGGTAGAGAACACCACCACGACATAAAAACAACACTGTGAAACAGGGTGGACTGCAATAAATAGAAAGGAGAGCAGGGGTGTAAAAGCAGAGGAAAGTACGTGATCTGGGTAAAAATGCAGGAAGGTCTGAGGGGAGGCGCATTTTTACCGACAACAGCCCCTTCTCGGTAAAAATGCAGGGGGCTGGGGGGGGTGGCGCATACAAAGCAGCAGAGAAAAGGATAGAAAACAACTTCTTGACACACAACAGACATAGAAAAATTTCAAAGTGGGAGTAGGGGGGGTGCATTTTTACCGAGCAAGGGCCGTTGTCGGTAAAAATGTGCCCCCCCCCAGACCTACCCGCATTTTTACCCACGACTGACTAAGATCAAGGAATTCAACCAAGACTCACTGAAGCAAGACTGACCATCGCTGGACTTCTGCTCGAGGCTCCTACGATTGTCTAAGTAATTTAAGTATTTGAAATACAATTGAAGACGTACTTGCATGCAACATCACATGCAAGTATCTACATGAGAATCAGATCAACCAAAGAGAGATCCCACATCATGGGTCTCCTGGACAGATTGAGGAGGCAAGGAACGGAACACAAAGTGCATGAGAAGTGAACACAAAAACTCTAAATGCCTGCCAAGTTAGCCTGTCTCTGTGATAATTTCGAAAATTCTACCAGGAAGGGGCTGATCTGGGTCAAAATATGGACAGAACTATTTTTACCGAGATCGGCCCTTCCTGGGTAAAAATTTCGAAATCGTCACACAGACCATATAAGAAAACAGGCTTCCAGCAATTAATAACTTACTTCTTTGGAACCCTAAAGCTCGATTCTTGCTTCTTTAGACGACCTAGGGGACGCGCTGTCAGTCTATCATGGGTTTGTCCATGTATGCATATTTTTACCGAGATCGGCCCTTCCTGGGTAAAAATTTCGAAATCGTTACACAGACCGTATAAAAAAACAGGCTTATTCGAGTATTTTTTAGATTCGAACTTGACTTTTTAATCCGAACTTTTTAGGTGTTTTCGAAACAACATTTCATGTTTCAAATTTATGTTTAGATATCTTTGAAATTTTATTAAACAGATTTTCAATTTTTCAGGTTTGTTTGAAACAAAATTTTATCCTTTAAATTTATATTTATAGATATGTTTAAAATTTTATCAAACAGATTTTTAACTTTTCAAGTCTGTTGGAAACAAAATTTTATATATTTTAAATTTATGTTTAAATATATGTTTAACATTTTATCAAACACATATCAAACACATTTTTACGTTTTAGTACATACTAACTGAAATAAAATGAAACACAAATTTTATCCTACGATATCCTATCCACGTAAAATTATAATACTATAATATACTAGGCCTATCACAGAGAAAAAAAAATAGTTAAAGCCAATTCTCGCTTAATTTTTTTTTTTTAGGCAGTGGATATAGCAAACAACTGTTGTTTAGGTGTTGCATAGGTGTTATTTGAGTGTTACACAACTATTATCAACTGTTGCTTTGGTGTTACACAAAAAATAAAAAAACAGAAAAACAATTTAGGTAACTTTTCAGTTTTTTTTTTTTTAAACTGAGATACGCTTAGATAATATATAGCAACATGAGTAATAAAATAATTTTATACAATTTTAATAGCAATTTTATAACAAGATTTTAAACGTAGTATGGTAAGCCTATGCATAGTAACAAAATTTTAATTTTTATATCAATTTATTTTTGAATTTGTCTTGAGCGATAAATGCATTTACATGTGCGTCAATCAAAACCGATCAAAACATTTCTATTATATTTGCAACTCTAGCTAGAGCTCTTTAATTCTAATAGCTATTGGTAGCACACATGCACACTGTGGTACCCCTGTAACATATATATGGTCTAGGCAGTAAAAGGTCTGTCAGTCGGAAAGACCGTCGCTGTTTGTATTTCCAGTATCTGGCTTGCTATCAGTCTGATCTCATGCTCTCACGCAACAGACAACAGAAACGCGACTGGTGATTTATGTGGCTAAAATGTATACAATGACGCATGTGCTCCTTTTCAACCTCGGTCCCGCGATGCACGTACATGCACTGACTCTCTCATCATCGCGGCGGTAACACCAATTGCGGCGGCCAGTCGAGGTGCTCGCATCCGCTCGTTTCTTGACCCATACTTACGTCACACAGTTATTGGCAACCCCTGTTATGCGGCGCTTCCCATAAAATTGAAGACGTTGATTCGCCTGCAATGATACAAAAAGAAACGCACTTCGATCGAAATATGTTGTGTGTGTATATGTTTTTTTTCCGGTTTTTGTTTGTTCTATTCTCCCTTCCTTCCCCATTTCCTCCCATCTTCAAAACCCCCTCCTTCCTCTTCTCTCTTACTCTCTGCCTTTCTCCTTCACTCAATTTTGCGGTTTTTCCTCCTCTGAGACCTTGAGAAGCTCCCTGCACATTCCTCTCTTGCCCTCCGTCCTTACTTTCTTTCTTTCCCTCTTTTCTTACATTCTCTTCCCTTTTATTTTTAAGAGCTTCCTTCCTTTTTCTTTTCGTTTCGTCCTTTCTTTCCTTTCTTTTCCTTTCCTTTGATTCCCTTTCTATCTTTCTGCCTTCCTTTTACCCTCCCTTTCTATCTTTCTTTCTTTCTTTCTTTCTTTCTTTTTTTCTTTGTTCTTTTCTTCCATCTTTCCTTTTTCTTTTCCTTCCTGCCTTTGTCTTTCTTTCTTTCTTTCTTTCTTTCTTTCTTTCTTTTTTTCTTCATTTTTTCCTTTCTTCCTTCATTTCTTCCTTTCTTCTTCTCCCTCTCCCTCTCCCT
>JAHBMJ010000054.1:10000-30000 GCA_018398765.1 Chromera velia | reverse complement strand
AAGTGGTGGATCACTGGCCTTAACCGCCTTAAATTATTCATTCATCATATTGAAGTGCAATGATAACAAACATAGTCTACAGTTCATTTCAATCGTTTGAAATAAAATTTAAAGTTGTTACATTCATTAAGCATACGTATAATATAGTAGTAATATAATACTATAGTAGTGTTACTCTAAAGATATACAAACATATTAAAAGTTAAACTTACAATTTATAGCATAGATTTAGAAACACATGGATCTTTTTTTTTTTTCATTTATTTTTTTCTTACTTTAAAAGCTTAAACTTAAAGTCTTAAACCTATCCAGATCTGAAACATGTGTGTCAATCACTAAAACCTTATACAAAAAAGTTTTAAAAAAATATTATAAAAATTTATAGAAACATTGATTGATTGGACAGGCAGATTGATCTATTGATTGATTGATTCGTTGGATCCAAACGGGGCGATCGATCGAAAAAAGATCCATGCATTAAAATTTTCATATGCATACACAATTCAAGCGCACTGCCAGCATATCGGTCCTGGTAAGGGACTAAAAGAGAGATAGTCAATCAGTCCATCAAGCAAACAAATAAATTTAAACAAATTGCAAACGAATAGCGGCTACATGAACAGCTGTAAACAGCCAAATGCATGCATACCAGTAGTGCGGTGGTCAACAAATTCATTTAAAAGATTTGCACCAGTGAAAACACAAATCTGAATCGATGTAAAATATAAGCACAGTTCTTTTTTTGGTTTCTCGTGCGCTTCTTCCAATATCTACGCCTTTTTTCATCAGCGTTTTTCTTCGAGTATTGTTAGAAGAAAGGTGGTTCCTGGCTGAGAATCCTTTTATTGCTTTTCCTTTATTAATATCAAGACGCGTTGCATCACAGCGACTGCGATTTATATAGAAATTCACAAAGCGTAAGGTAGAATTTTGTCCGTCTTTATCTGGACTCTTGAGAATCTTTTTTTTTCTGCATATGTCGCTCGTACGAAAGATGAGAAAGAGGGCTGAAGGCGGGAAAGAGAGGTAAACGGGAAAGCAGGAAGCCTAGGAAGTTAGAGGGCATACACAAATGAATCCCTATCAGTTCGTTTGCCCGACCTTTGCCCCACCCCCTCTCTTCTCTTTTTCCTCCAGGAATGATCACCAGCAGGATCGGACTCTGTTTCTTTTGTTCTTTTCCTTCATTGAATTTCACCTTTCTCCTTCTCGCTCTCTAAAAAAAGATGTCGTGCAGCCACAAGGGCTCAACGGTTGGAGAAGGACAATAGCAGGAAGAACTCTGTCTGTCTGTCTGTCTGTCTCTCTGTCTATCTGTCTGTCTATCTGTCTGATTGTCTGGCTGTCTCTCTGTCTCTCTGTTTCTCTGTCTCTCTCTCTCTCAGTCTCTCTGTCTGTCTGTCTGTCTGTCTGTTTGTCTGTCTGTCTATCTGTCTGTCTGTCTGCCTGTCTATTTGAAAGAAAGGAAGCGATTTGGAAAAGGTGAAGTGAAGAAAAGACGATATAGTCTATCTGTCTGTCTGTTTGTCTATCTGTCTATCTGTCTATCTGTCTGTTTGTCTGTCTATCTGTCTGTCTGTCTCTCTGTCTGTCTGTCTCTCTGTCTCTCTGTTTCTCTATCTCTCTATCTCTGAGTCTTCAGTCTCTTTGTCTTTCTGTCTGTCTGTCTGCCTGTCTCCCTGTCTGCCTGTCTGTCTGTCTGTTTGTCTATCTAAGGCTATCTTTCTGTCTGTCTATCACCTAGGTCTGTCTCTCTGACTACCCGTTGTACTCATGAAGAAGAGGAGGTAAAGAAAACATATAGTCTGTTAGTCTGACTCTCCATTGTATTCATGAAGAAGAGAAGGAAAAGAAACCATATGGTCTGTCAGTCTGACTGTTTGTCTGTCTGTCGGCTAGGTCTGTCGGTCGGTCGGTCTCTCTCTGTCCGCCCCCCCCAAAAAGAATTCAAACCATATGGTCTGCCTATCTGATTCTAGCATCGAATCATCTCTGCAGTATGTATTGGTGTCTCTGTCTATCTATCTAATTGTGTGCTTTCTTTTCTTTGGTATACACGTATTCATAAACAACAGTAATAGTAGCATTGCACGCTTTTGTGCAGGCAAGGTCTTTTCAGGGATGCTTTTGCAGTCCGACAGGAAACGACTGCAAAAGACCGCCTGACAAGCCGACTTGCTGATGAGGGGCTGCGAACATATGCCAAAGGCCTTGCTCTGGAGGTCAGCGCTTCGAAAGATCCTAAATCTGGCTTTGAAGTGTTCACCATTGCTTTAAATGCCATTAAATTCTCTTCACGTATTCATAAACAACAGCAATAGTAGCATTGCACGCTTTTGCACAGGCAAGGTCTTCTCAGGGATGCTTTTGCAGTCCGACAGGAAACGACTGCAAAAGACCGCCTGACAAGCCAACTTGCTGATGAGGGGCTGCGAACATATGCCGAAGGCCTTGCTCCGGAGGTCAGCGCTTCGAAAGATCCTAAATTTGGCTTTGAAGTGTTCACCATTGCTTTAAATGCCATTAAATTCTCTTCAAGGACTGAAATGCACGCATAAAAATACGGTTAAACTCTTCAAGTTTCTCACTTATTGTACAAAAAAACCTTTTATTATTGTATACTAGGAGGTTTCATATCTTGCAGTGTATATGTAGGGTCCACGTGTAAGGTTGTTTTTTTAAATTCGTCTCTCTTTTTGTTTTTTCTGCCTAGCGTGACTAAGTTAGTAGTTTTATATGTATTTGGAGTAAGAACGTTTGATGTGATACACCTGTCTGGCAAATCAATTGCAGACACTCGAAGCGCTTAGCTCCACCGAAGAGAAGTACTACGGAGAGGAGTCCCAGGCGACTGAGCAGCTCTTTGAGGAAGCGGACGTCCATGTGTGCCAAGACCTCCTAGGCCGCAACTAGGAAGGACCCCCCCTCAAGGTCCCCAGCAAATTCCAAACCGATGAGATGTCAAACGAGCGTCATTCGTCCACATTTGTTTCTGAAAAGTGGGCTCTAGTTCAATACCGTCCAGAATCTGCTCCGTCAGTGTCGTCTAAGAAGAATAGCAAGGAAATGCCTGTTTCAGAGAATGAAACGGGGGGGGAAACAGGGCCCTTGCTACTGGGCCTAATATTTATTGAAGAAGTTCTCAACTCGGGGCAGAAGAACATGGAGCTGGTTAGCCATTGGTAGGAGCCTACAAGCCAAAAAAACGGATATTACGGGTCGTTTTGGCCCTATTATGTTCATTGACCAATCAAAAACCAACCCCAAAAAGAGAGCCACCCCGAGAAGAAGAGAACCGTGCAGAGTGTCGGTGTCAATGGCTTTGTATTACACACAGCTGGCCTCCTCCGCCACATATAAACAAACAGGAATGTACGAAAAAGGTGTGCTTCATACAGTTACTTTGAGTGGTTAAAGCAAAATCACTTCGATATCGTGATCGAGGGTGAAGATGTTGCGAAAAAGGTTGTGACTTCATTAAAAGAGGGAAGTGGAGATTCAGACAGAGGTGATTTGTCAGATGCAGAAGAAAAAGATGAGATGGGTGTTTCAGATGGAGCCCCAGCTTCATCTTCAGCCTCGTTTTCATCGTTAGCCGCCGCTACGGCTGATTCAAAGCAAAATCAGAGGCGTTGCAGAGGTAATCAACTCACATCCAGCTCAGCGCTTCGGCCATCCATAAAAGCCACCATGAAATCTTTGAAACTAGGTAAAGGAAAGGGGAGAGGCAAGGGTCGCTGACATGATGTACTAGAAGAAAATTGAAAAACATACAGTAGAAATCGAATAAATGCTTAAAGCGCTTCTATAATTAAAGATTTGGTTTTATAATGAAATGTTATTATGTTTATTTTCTTAGTTGTTATTAGTATCAGTGCAAAAAGACACATCAGATCAAATAGTTTCCTTTTTTTTTTTATCTCCGTTTTTTTGTTTATTTTGTTATATTTCGCTATATAATGTGACAGTTTTAACTTTCAATTCATATTTATTGTACTATTAATAAATTGTTTATACTTAAATCGGTAATAAATCCTATAAAAATATTTATAGTATAAATTTTTAGCTAAGTTTTAACTGAATTATACTAGGAATTATAATTTTAAATTAAATATTCACTTTTTTCTTGTCCCAATCCGGATTGCACGAAGTTTAAATTTCATGAATTGTAATTTCAATTGATTGCATGCACTCTTTCTGCTGTGTTAACCAGTCTGTTTAATGCAATTGAATCATGCTGAAATAAAACTAGGTCGAAACTTAGTGAAAGCACACATGCTATTATACCAACTGGTTTTGAAGATAAACTTTTAGTAAAGTCTTCCGCATGCAAGTCTTCTACCAATTAATCATTATGAGACTACTATATACAGAATCAGCTAGTGTATACAATATCTTGGTTATTGAAAAAAAAATTAAATCACTAAACTTTCCTAGAAACTTTCAAAAACATACTTTTAAATGAGGTCATTTTTTAAAGTGGAAAAAAAAAAATGATGAAAAAAAAAAATGGTTTGTGATGTTTAAGTTTTTTTTTTTTTTTAACGAGATGATTTTGTCTCAAAAACACCTAAAAAGTTCGGATTAAAAAGTCAAGTTCGAATCTAAAAAATACTCGAATGCTTCCAGCAATTGATAATTTGCTTCTTTGGAACCCCAAAGCTCGATTCTTGCTTTCTTAGACGACCCAAGGGACGCTGTGTTGGCATGTGTCAGCTTGTCATACATGGGTTGAAATTATTTATATGTTTGTATGATATAAAACCATTGTCATGATTCCTCTCATCAAGAGCTGTCTTTTCCTACCAAATGGACTTACCTGAGTTAATAGAGGCCTCCTAGCCCCCTTTCTCCTGGTGTTGCTCAGGTCGGCCCTCCGCATGTACGTGGACAGCATTTCTAGGATCTCCTTGAGCCTGGTCCTCGAGCCCGTCAGTCTAAGCCTCCATTTCCGAACCAAAGTGCTCCTCACCCATCCAGAAGCTTTCCGGGAGCGCTCAGCCTAGGGGGGGGCACTCTTGGGCTCATATAGGGTTACAAGTGCAAAAATAACATAAAAAATGAACCAAAAAACATTTTGACAAGCTTTCCAGACAAGCTAGAGGTCCGGCATGTTGAGTTACTTCAAAATCAATCACTTTTACTGTATAGGTTATGTGGTTACATGAGGTTACACCCCTTAGTATATATGTGCCCTTGCAAGGTTACAGGTTACAAGGTTACAGGGGGTCTTGAAGTCCATAACCGACTAAAAAGTCAACTTTCAAAAACTCTTTAAATTACTTTAAAAACACTTTAAAATGCATGTAAACAAAGGTTACATCACTTTTGAAGAGGGTTATTTTAGGTTACAGGTTACAAGGTTACAAGGGGTTTGGCTACAAAGTGAAAAGGACACATCCACGTTAGGTCAAATATGCAATATATGTACCGCACTTGATGGCTTACCAATACACTGGCTTACCAATACACCATGCGCGATCGCGCGATGTGACATCAGACTGATTTTTATGCACCTTCAAGGCATCGAATATCGATCAATCGATATTGCAAAGAGGGTAAATCGATCGCCTTGTAAGGTCCGTCTACTCATCATAGATCAAAACAGATCGACTCCAGACTTCATAAAGATTGATACTCGAGACTCTGAAAGCAAAATTTGTAGGTATATCGATCGATATCGATATTATTATCCACAATGATGTCTCTTGATGTCGATCCGTATGCTGACACAGACTTTGCAACCAGTGCAAGTGAGTCGTTTCACCTCCGTATTGATAGAAGAACCTGTGCCGCTCGAAAAGAGGTCCCAAAAGACGCAGAATTTGGAGTGTCCAAGTTACCGAGAGCAGAACGCAACGCAGCAAATATTGCGCGGATTAGAGATGCTAAGCGTAAGGTCTGCCTCCAGAAAAAAATGTACAGACAATACCGAGTTTATTTTCTACCGTTGAATCTGATGGTTGCGAACAAAGTCTCTTGCCGCGGACTCGCTGCGACGTTACGAAACTCCCGCCGCATCTATGAGAATGACAAGCTCAGGAGAGCTTTGACCGAGATCTTTCCAGAAGTCGATCTGAGTCTTTTTTAAGAGTCCACAGTTTGCGGGCTTCCCCGGAAGGTGTTATCCGACGTTTTGAAAAGATTCAGGCTTCATGCAATCGAAAAACTTGAGTTGTCATTGATGCAGGAGAGTCGATATTGCACTCTTGCTGCAGTGTTTTGCCCATTTGAGGGGAAGTTGGAAATCTGCTTTGTCTACAAGGTGTTGCCTTGAGTCTAAAAGAAAGAGATGACCCTTGCAGAAGCCGTGGCATTCTCAATGTATCAGTTGAAACACAAGGAGAGGGAGGGTGGATACTTCAAGAAGAGAACGCTATCAGTTTTGAAGGGAAGCTTGAAAGGCAAAGTCGATCGCAAGGCCATCGACTTTGAGTCGATCTCCCAAGAGCCCGTTGTATTTGATCCGAAAAGGCAAAAGATTTGTGTACAGAAACGGCTCATCGCCCTCCTATGGGAGGACGGGTTCACATTTGGAAAGACAACACTTGGTCGTCACATGCTCTAAGCCGTCCTCTGATTTCTAGATCCAGAAATAGACTTTTTGAAGCGAGGGTTTACAAAGGCATCGACTCTATACAGCGTGAAGGGGGAGTGCGAGAGTGCTATTGGAATGGCAATGGCTCAGCGGATGGCAGAGGCCTTGTTTGAGCTATTTAATAACCCTATCTGGTTAGTTGGTCCGGGCCATTTATCCGTCGATCGGTCTCTTGTATATGTGAGTCTGTCTGACTCACTCTCCCTGTGTGTCTGTCTGTCTGTGTAACCGTCTGTGTGTCTGTCTGTGTGTCACCAATTTGTTAGTGTACGCCTTTCTGTCTGTCATGCAGTCAGTTTGTCTCGCTCTATCACTCACTTTCTGTTGCAGCACTGCATTGATGTGCATGCATGCAGGATTGCCAAAGAGTTCTCTAATGCTCCACTGGACATCAAACTCGAGCTGATCACCGAGATCTTGTACGTGGCTGATGACAAAGAGCTCCCAGCAGCTCTCGGCATAGCGACAGAGAAGTCCGTGTTTTGGCATACAATCTGGCTGATCGGTGCTTACGATTGGTATTGGTGTTGTGAAGTAGCGGAGTCACAAAGACGGACTCTGGAGGGGGAATTTCACCGTCTTATTGCATTCCTCGCTGAACTTGGACGGAGAGGGTGAAAGCCGGCAGAAAGCCCTACGCGAAAAGCTTTTTGGACAGAATTTCAGGTCAACAGCTCGCCATTTCAGCTTTTGCCCTCTCTAGTACTTGTTTTTTTCCCTTCTCTCGTAACAGAGTGGACTCCAAAGTAGGACTTAGTGAAATTCAAAATGACTTTTAAATTTACTATATTCTAGCTTCATTATAAAGTAAAACTAGGTTACTTAAAGCAATCTAAAGTTTTTTAGAGCATTTAAAACCGCTACTTCTGTGCAAATCTGCTCAAATGTGCTCAAAAGACTGGTTGATTAGCTAAGGTGCATCGTGGGAAAAATTACGATCACCGCGGCATGTGGAAGTTAGTAAATATTACCTGCAAAGAAATACATAGGCACAACACTAATGGATATGCTCAACAGCAACGTTTAGCGCCGCTAATCAAGTACAAAGAATTGCTTCTTCTGTAAGGGAAACAGTGCAGGAAGGAGGGCTTCACAGCTAGGCTGGTCAGACCGGAAAGGAGGCGGTCGGCAGGGTTCGGAGAGGATTCCGAAGAACAGAGCATAGAGACAACATAATTCTATTCACAAAGAACTCACACTACACGGCGTAAAAGCTTGCAAATCGTTCTACGTCTGTCAATAAGAAACTGTAAAAAAGAAGGACAGGTCTGTAGGTAGATCCAGATGTTCAGAGGGAGACTAGTACAGAGTGTTACAAATGAGAAAGGATGAGCGAGAAAGGAGCACTTGCGTCAGGACAGTATGGACCGCTTTGAAAGACTGACACACACAGAGCAAGTGAAAGACATTCAAATGCATGAAAGCTGAGCGATTGGCCTAGGTGGAAAAATGTCTGGCAGGACTGAGAGCTGTGCAAAGCTTCAGAAGAGGCGGTCAAAAAATGGAGCCTCCAGCAGACTCTCCATTGACCCTCTCTTACTGACCTCCCTTGTGTGTTTCTGTCAAGCTCCTAGCAGGACAAAGAAGCTGGATGCTAAGCAACTCATCATACAAAGTGAGAGAGCAAGCCGCGCTTCTTTAACTGACCTGCAGGTGTTCCCAAATCTCCGTCCACCAATACCTACAAATACGGAGGGACAGGCGTTCACGCTTTATGCAGTCAAGGAAGCACTTCTGTCCAGCTTATTCTGCATGCACAAGGTCCCAAGGACAAAACCAAGAGCCTAAAAAGCAGCGGGTCCGGACAGGCTGACCTGGGGGTTGACCCCGGGGCTCCAAAGACTGTGACCTGCAAGGAAAGAGTAAGGAGAGCAATGAAGGCAGCAGTACTTTAATACCTAGATAAGGCTGGCAGCCCTTCCCCGCTTGAACAGGAGGAGAAGCAACAAGCAGAAAGACGTTAGAAACAAGATCAAGACGGCTAGTGTCCACTGGACCCACCTCCAAGCTCCACTTCGTGCCGACCCGAGGTGACCCAGCAACTGTTGTTTCAGCCGTCTCCTCCAGAGCCCCGAAAGTACATTCCCGAAAAAAAAGTCAAAACCGAGAAAACGCTCTGTCAGACATCTTCTAAGACCATCAGAAGACATCTGACAGAGCGTTTTTTGTGACAACATTTCTGTGGGAAAAGTCCGTTTGCTTAGAGGTTCAGAACTTCGCAGTTTTGAACCTGTGGACCTTCAAGACGGACAAGAGACTTCAGACCCGATTATTGGCCGACAGAGGCAAAGTCGGCTGCGTGCGTCGAAGGGGCAGGGTGCCGCCACCCCCTCTGGCCCCGTGGCGGCGCCTCCCGGACCCACGATAAGCCGATGTCTGGACCTGGCGGCGGGGGGGTTTGACCCCCCTGGCCCAAAGTTCAGAAGTGCGGACTTCTAAACCTCGGAAGGGGGGGGGTGTCCGACCCAACTCGAGGTCCCTGACCCAAAACAGTCAGAAAAAGTGTTTGCAGGTATTGGTGGACGGAGACTTGAGGACACCTGCAGGTCAGTTAAGGAAGCGCGGCTTGCTCTCTCGCTTTGCATGATGATTTGCTTAGCATCTAGCTTCTTTGTTCTGCTAGGAGCTTGATAGAAACGTACAAGGGAGGTCACTGAGAGAGGGTCGATGGAGAGTCTGCTGGAGCCTCCATTTTTTGACCGCCTCTTCTGAAGCTTTGCACAGCTCTCAGTCCTGCCAGACATTTTTCCACCCAGAACAATTGCTCAGCTTTCATGCATTTGAATGTCTTCCACTTGCTCCGTATGTGTCAGTCGTTAAAAATGGTCCATACTATCCCGACGCAAGTGCTCCTTACTCGTTCATCCTTCTCATTTGTGATACTCTGTACTAGTCTCCCTCTAAACATCTAGATCTACCTACGGACCTATCCTTCTTTTTTATAGTTTCTCATTGACATACGCAGAACGAGTTGCAAGCTTTTGCGCCGTGTAGTGTGAGTTCTTTATGAATAGCATTATGTTGTCTCTGTGCTCTGTTCTCTCCAACCCCTGCTGACTGTCTCCTGTCCGGTCTGACCAGCCTAGCTGTGAAGCCCTCCTTCCTGCACTGTTTCCCTTGCAGAAGAAGCAATTCTTTGTACTTAATTGGCGGCGCTAAATGTTGCTTTTGAGCGTATCCATTAGTGTTGTGCCTGTGTATTTCTTTGCAGGTAACATTCATTAACCTCTACGTGCCGCGGTGATCGTAATTTTTCCCCACCATACACCCTAGCTAATCAACCAGTCTCTTGAGCACATTTAAGCAGATTTGCACAAGAGTAACGATTTTAAATACTTTAAAAGACTCTAGATTGCTTCAAGTAACCTAGTTTTATTTTATAATGAAGCTAGAATATAGTAAATTTAAAAGTCACTTTGGATTCCACTAAGTCCTACTTTGGAGTCCACTCTGTTTCGTTCACTCCTGCTTTCCTTCGCCTTCCTTGCTTTTCTCTGTCTTCCTTCTGTTTGACTGCTTTGTACATAGAATCGTGATTGATGCATCTTGATCGTCTTCTTTGTCTTGATATGCTTTCTGAATTTCTGTGTACTAAAGAAGTGCTTCTGTGTACTAAAGAAGTGTATAAAATGAATTTTGAACTGATTGATTGATTGATTGATTCATTGATTGAATTCACATTAATTGAGGGTTCACTCACTTTCCCCTGAATCCTCTCCCTTTCTTCATCCTCCTCCATCGTATCCACTCTCCCTCTCCTTATGTTTCAACTGATATATTAATTGAGAATCGGAGAGGGAAAGGAGAAGAGAAGGGATGAGACAAGAGCCTTCTCTTATTAATAAGTCTGAAACATGTCAGAGCTCCCAGAACCATCAGCCCCCCTGTTATCTCCTGTCTGCAAGTTGCTTCCCCCCCCTGTCACCGCTGAATCAGATGCTACCTGTACACCAAAAATGCCTGGAAACGGCTGACTCGCAGGCTGACTGGATGAGCTCGAGGAGCTGCTTGGGGCAGGGAGGGCTTTCAGGCTTTCCTGCAACTTTTGAAAATCTCCACAACTCATCGCTGCAATTTGAGACAACGACAGAGAGCTTTCAGCCTGGGAGGGCCCAAAGAATGTAGCAGGGGGAAGGGCCGGATGGAGAGGGGGAGATTGCTGAGATTGGTCGGGGATAAAACCACCTGCAGAGAGGGCGGAAAAGGCTGGAGATTGCTGGGGAACCACCAGACCTGTAGAGAGGCCAGAGAGGGCAGAGAGGGCAGAGAACCCCTCGGGAACTCCTGCCGATCCTATTGCCGACCCTGGGCCCCCACCCTGCCCACCACCCTGCGCTAGAGCCTCTTTTCTCCTCTTTTTCGCTGCCTCCTTCTTCTTCAGTACATCTGCATCATACTTGGCCTGTTCACCGCGGAAGCCCTTGAAGAGGGTTCGCCTGTCAAGGCAGGCAGTGAGGAAGGTTCGCTTGAATCCCTCATTAACTACCATAGATAAATCGTTTTCGGGATCGAAAATGATGTTCCACGTGCGGTAAAACGCTGTCATTACCTTATTGGTAACGCTGTCATTACCTCATTGGTAATGAAATATAGTTTTGGGAATCTTTTCAGCTCCTCATTCACCTTGACTGTAGAGTAGAACTCGGGTCTGAGCTCCCATCCATCGGTATGCTGCCTCTTTTTCTTCGACTGCTTCTGCTGTGGCTGTTGGAGGGGCGGAATTCCTTCTTGAGATGGTACTGCAGCTGCTGTTGGTGCCTGTGCGGGCGCTGCTAGTGGGGAACTGGCATTTCGTTCTTTTGCCAAAGACTTCACCTGCTGATTGAAATTTTGCCAGCCGTATAAAAGGCCGGTTTTCTCATCGTCAACCTGATTATCGGCCATAATCACCTCCCAAAACACTCGTGCGAAGTCTTCCCCCGAGAGATCACCCTTCCGAAGCTTGATCTGGTTTTTTGATGTGGTTTGCTTCTGCTCAGATCGCTCCCTCAGCAGTGGAATGCAACTCTTGAAAATTTCTGCCCCAAGCTCTTGATAGTACGCTTCGCGGGCCTTCCCGCGAGGGACACCATCGTCACCAAGAGGCTTGTACTTGCTCTGCAAGAAGAGTTCTCTCTGACTGGAAATTTTGGTGAACAGATAAAGAATATACAAAGCAAGGTGAGAGGGCTGGGCAGTGTCTGAGGAAGCAGGCGTAGTCCAAAAATCAAAATTGCATTTCAACAAGTCCAAAGCACCTATGTCTGTTTGTGCCTACTTTCGAATCGCATCGACATCCAACTCCTCATCTTTGAAGTTGACGTCAGCATAAGGATCAGCATCATCCATGATGACTGATGAGAAAGATCAAAGCAAGATCGAAGGCATGTTTCAAGACTTGTGCATGTGAGCAATGGGAAAGCTCGATCAGTGCAGGCAAGGTCACAGGATGTATAGACTTCGATCGCTCCACAGATTGCAAGATCAATTGATAAACATCTGGATTGATCAGGAGTTCGATATCGTTCGATGTCGATGTGATGTCGATCAATATTTCCAACAGGGTCAATCGATCAATCTTCAATGGCCGATCGATCGACCTTGAAATTTTTTTGATCATGCATACGCCTATTTTTCAAGTGAGATCGATGAGCGTGCAATGCGCGGTAGATGTATTGCATATTTAACCTAACGTATCGTTTTTCATCAGTTTCTCATATAACCTCAATCAACAGAAGATGTTTTTAATATTTTTAGATGTAACCTGATGAGATTGATCGATTGGGACCACTTTTGAAGTAAGGGTAACATTACAGGGGGGTATACCCTTATGTACAGGGGGTGTTAAAACCTGTAACCCAATATAAGTGCCAGACCCTAGCGCTCAGCATGGAACCAAATCATTGAAGTAACTCACATGCTGTTAATTGATGAAGTACTCTTTTTCCAGCAGCTAGAATACCATATATATATAGAAAGCTGATTAATTTCTCATTTGTTGAATTTGAGTAAAATCGGCTTTTCCGGCCGTCGAGAGCCCCGGCATGCCCCACCACAGGTCATGCATGCAGCCAGGGCCAAAATCGCACGCACAGCGCCCTGCGGGCCGGGGGCCTGACAATGTATTAATGCGCGCCGCGCGCGCACCCTTTTTCCATACAATGTGTGTGCAACTTGCCCGGCACCATACACATCCTTAGGTACGCTTGGCGGATTGGCTTATGGTTTCGTGCGCTTTTTTTAGATTTTTTTTAGTCTCACCGCTTCTGCAAGTGTCTGGTGTTTTCTTTCGATTTCCTTTGATTGTTTTTTTTTTTCTTATTGGTTGATCGATCGTAGTTTATAATTGCACATAACTGTTTTGGCTATAAGGAAGGGTAAATAAGCCTTAGTAAGGACAATTGTGAAATAACAAAAAAAAACTAAGAATCTCGATACCTTTTAATTAGGTTTTAGATCATTGACAACCAAACGACTTAAACTCAGAGAAATTTAATTTGACCATTACTTTTCTATAACATGCTACAGGTTTTTACTCCGTACATTTTTGTTTTAAATTTTTTTTAAATGTAAAAACTTTTTTGGATATTAAATCTCTTATAGTTTATTATAGTTTTGACCATTCAGGATCATGCAGTCAAGATCTAGGTCAAGATACAAAAAAAACTTTTATAGTATGAATCATGTTTTTAAAAGTGCGACTTGAGGGCAAAAGTCCATTTTTAAAGGCACAAGCCTGGCCGTGACTTTCAAAACACTCTAAATGATCCACACCGGCAGCGCAGACTTTCAAGCTTATCCAAAAATGCGGCTTGAACTCTCAAGTGGTACTTAGGTTCAGGGAGGTCAACGCAGTGAACGTATTTTGAAGATTGAGACATAATAAATGAAACCATAGTGAGCGTTAAGGAGTCATTAGGAGTCATTTCTTGATTAAGTCTTAAAAGTTTGCATTAAGGTTTTTTTAATGATAACAAGTTATAAAAATTATTGATAAATTTGTTTATAGGTTTAGTCCAGGCCGACCTGTAAATTTGAAATCCATTATAAACTTTTTTTCGGCTTTTCATACAAAAAATATAAAAGATGGTTAACAACATATAAGAAAATTAATTATGTTATGGATTTTAATTTTCTTAAACTTAGTTTTCATTCTACAGTATTTTTTAGAAAATATATGAAATCTTACATACATCTGGGTTATCCCCCCCCTGACTGCATGTGAGTACACTTTTCTGCGTGACTTTAATCCACTTTAAGCAGCTATATAGCATGCGTTAACCACTAGGTCAACCATGCAGTTGCAATTTTTTCTTCCTTTCCGGGGCCGTTCGCAAGCTTGCTTGTGTCAGATCATTAGTCTGTGCATGCATGGTCCGTGAAAGATTGTCGGGCCACCTAATTTAACGTACGTATGCAGAAAGTGCCCTAATTAATCTGCCCCATACACGCTATACGCTTTCCACGGAGTGGAGGGTCCAGGGCACCACTTTTGTAGTATGGACTATTGTGGTCTAACAGTAGGTTCTAATCCAATAGCATTCTAAAATATGATAGAGAGGCAGGCAGAGTCAGAAACTAAGGGTGGATAGATTAGGGTAGATTAGGAAGAAACTGGCCTAGGCACGATACCCAATACCGTACGAACTAACAACCGGTATGCTAGGACGTACTATGCATCTACAATACCTGTAAAGCCCACGGCGTTTGTGGGCAAACGCCGCGGGGTTGCGAAACGCCCGAAGGGCGCCCTGTGGCACGCCGCGGGGCGAAATTTTCTCCTGTCCGTGGTGTGCTACGGAGCGGCGCGGCGCAGGATGTGTAGAGCCCCACGGCAGCATGCCGCAGGGCGGCTAGGCCCAGCAAAAAGGTCCACTTCACGGCGGAGCCGCGCCACCGTAGAGCCTGCAAAAAAAAAGTTGAGGCGCCGCCACAGAGAGGAATCTCATAGGATACGCTCAGTTTGACTCATGCACTCGACTCATTTTCAGACTCAACTTCACCGGACGTTCTTTCAAACCTCTTTCAAATTGCTCCTTCAAAGAACTGTTTATAACTGTTGATGATAATTGTTCCTTTGTTTTATTGGTGACCGACTGCAGCAGTACAGAAATATTGAGTCCTGATAGGTCACAGACTCACAGTTGGTACACCGTCTCCTCTAAGTGCCTGTTGTTCTCTGTTGTTATTTACGTGCCCCGCCGTGCCTGCCCATCCTTAGACAGATGTCCGGCATAAAGGGGAGGCAGCGAGAGCTGCAACAAAATTTTATGTCATGTTTTTTTAAACGGCCTTTAGAGAGCGAGAAGAAAACAGAAGTGCAGAGTCCGGAGAAGCATTTGAAGCTAAATCCCGTCCCCCCATCCCTTGCAGCCCCTCGAGCTGATTAGAAGTCTCCGCAGCTTTCCGCCAGAGAGAGACAGGGGAGCGAAGAGAAAAAGGGGGGGCCAAAAACTGTGTTGAAAGTGGGGGGAATTTCAAAAGGTCAACAGAATGGCAGCAGCAAGCCTCGGTCCGGGAGCCCGAAAAGCGCCCCACCAGGTGAAACCCGCGGCGGTACCGCCGCGGGGCAAGCTAAATGCTGCGCCGCGGACCAAATTTAAGAGCTGCCCGCGGGGGTAAAAACCGCTGCTTTACAGGCATTGTGCATCCACGAACCCTCGTCTATTCTAATCCGCATCATGCATGTCCCATGATCCCTGTATTAATATATACGTGTACACAATCATGTCGATAACTCAGACCGTCAGACTGCGTGCACGTCTGAAGCAGGGAATCTTTGATACATTCCTCCGACGGCCCAAAGGCTTGCGGGGCGAAAACAAACTGAGAGGTGACACCATTGACCATAGGCTTTGCCGTCTCCTTTCTGCAGCTCTTCCGAGGTTGACGCCCATCTACATCGTCATGTCGTTCCGTCCCCATCTTGAACTTCCTCGAGTGGAGGAGGTGACAGACGGACCCGAAAGCGGCACAACCAGGGGAGCACGAAGGAGGGACAGTATCGGCCGGGGTAGCATAGTCAGCATGGGTCCCCGGGACCCAACTACTGCAAGATATCACGTGAACAGAGACGCGTATGGTCTCTTTTGTTTCTGTGAGGTGAAAGACACGAAGCAGTCACGTAATCCCTTCGCGAGAAGCCGTGTTTTGGTACAGGTGTTTTGCGTCCTGATTGTCTGTGTCCAGGTGCTTGCAATGATGGCCGTCTCTCCGGCCATTTTCAACCTGAAACACGACAAAGAACACAAACAACAGTTCACAGCAGCCCAAGGGGGCATTCTGGCGTACATTCCCTTCAGTAATATTCCCAGTCAGTCAAGAAAAATCCTAATCTGCCAACGCTCCCTCATGACCTCTCCTCCTTTGTCCGTCTACGTAACATTTGGTGAATGCCCTGCACGCAGTGAATCGTCCATGTGTGCACACGTATCCATAGATACAAATGAACAAAGGGCCCGATTTGCCCCCGTGACCAATGGCAGCAGTCTCACTTCTAACTTTTTTGTTTTCTCCTGAAATGCCCCCCCGGGATTCAACACACATGTAGCCGTGCAAGTACTTTCTTTATTTAGATGAACCTACCTACGTTCCTGTTTGCAGTGCACGCGCAAGGCTTGTCTGAGCTGATCTCCTCCTCGACCTCTGCGATGATCTACGTGGACGCCATCGCGGTGGCAGTCTTCGCCTTCAGAATGGTGCCGGAAATCAAGTACGCAGGGCAGACTCGCACGGCAGATGTGCGCGCAGAATGAGACGGACAAACGACAGATAAATTTGGCATGAAGCTTGCTCAATGAAATTTGAATGAATAGATGCGTGAGCGTGCGCTTGGTCACTTATGCTTGAACAATGCACATGCAGGTGTTTGCCTTCAGACCCAGCGGTCCCCCCCATGCGGCAATCATACACACGTGTGTGTGTTTGTGTGTGTGTGTGTGTGTATGTGTGTGTGTGTGTGTGTGTTTTCCGATACCCCTTTCCCTTCCTGCCTAGACGTTTCTCTCTCTGCCTGCTTGAGTGAGTGAGGGACTGTTTGCAGTGGTCACATCCGATGTCTGATCGTGGGTCTTGCCCAAGGTTCCGAAAAGGATCCGTCTCGGCCACGGGGGTCCGCCTTCCACACCCCGTTGGGAAGTCCTTCAGCAGTTCCTCTCCGGCATTCTTACGGCTTGGTAGAAGGCGAAAGGGGGGGCAGTGCAGCGAGCTCGTGGAGTTCGTGGAAATGGAGATTGAAGGTCAGTCGGCCTGTACGGATGGATCGAGATGGAACGCGGAGACGGAATTAAGGCGTGTGAAGGCAGAGAAGGGCGGGTCTGTGATCACTGCATTGCATGCATGCATGCAGGTTTTGTTTCTCTGCTCGGTGAGGTGTTGAGTAAATTCCCTTTTTCTTTTTCCTCTGGCCGTGACTCCCCGTACTCCCTGGCTCCCCCTCTCTCTCCCTCTCTCTCCCTCTCTCTCCCCCTCTCTCTCTCTCTCTTTCTCTCTCTCTCTCTCTCTCTCTCTCTCTCTTTGTGTGTGTGTGTGTGTGTGTGTGTGTGTGTACGCAAGGAGAGAGGTACGAGGAAAGAGAGAGAAGTTTGAATTTCGAATCTTTCCTTGAATGCTGTTCAAAAAGTGAACAAGTGAATGCAGAATGATACGTCCTTTCTCACTTTGGTGGTGATCGTGCACTAGTCTTTCTCTTCCACACGTGGTGGATCGACCGTTGCATTCATGGACTCAGGAATTTCTGCATAGATTGAAAGAGTGATCTCGATTGAAAGAGTGATATCGACATATAGACGCTGTACCCGAGTGCATCAGTGTAGACTGATATGCAGACTGATCGTCTGGTCGTTTCATTCATTTTGCCTTCAGCGTTGGATTCTGATCGTGTTCCTTGGTTTTTTTGGGTGTCTGGTCATGCCCGTCTCTCTCCTGCTCACAGGGTCGACAATGATCCTTCAGGTCCGTCGATCGGGTGCTGAATTCTCCTTTTAGTGTTTTTCCGACGGCAGTTCAATTTATGCTTCTTTTCCGTTTCCACGTATCTGAGTGCTTTTGACTGGCACTGACTGCCCCCGAGTGAATGGATCTACTCCCGTTGCGTTTCTCACTCTAAACGGGGGGCTTTGTTAGGTTCATCGGGAGAGTTTGTGACTCTCTTTGTGTCCACGACCGTGGAACAAAAGGAGGACCGGCTGGACTTAGGATGCTNGCTCCCCCTCTCTCTCCCTCTCTCTCCCTCTCTCTCCCCCTCTCTCTCTCTCTCTTTCTCTCTCTCTCTCTCTCTCTCTCTCTCTCTTTGTGTGTGTGTGTGTGTGTGTGTGTGTGTGTGTGTGTGTGTGTGTACGCAAGGAGAGAGGTACGAGGAAAGAGAGAGAAGTTTGAATTTCGAATCTTTCCTTGAATGCTGTTCAAAAAGTGAACAAGTGAATGCAGAATGATACGTCCTTTCTCACTTTGGTGGTGATCGTGCACTAGTCTTTCTCTTCCACACGTGGTGGATCGACCGTTGCATTCATGGACTCAGGAATTTCTGCATAGATTGAAAGAGTGATCTCGATTGAAAGAGTGATATCGACATATAGACGCTGTACCCGAGTGCATCAGTGTAGACTGATATGCAGACTGATCGTCTGGTCGTTTCATTCATTTTGCCTTCAGCGTTGGATTCTGATCGTGTTCCTTGGTTTTTTTGGGTGTCTGGTCATGCCCGTCTCTCTCCTGCTCACAGGGTCGACAATGATCCTTCAGGTCCGTCGATCGGGTGCTGAATTCTCCTTTTAGTGTTTTTCCGACGGCAGTTCAATTTATGCTTCTTTTCCGTTTCCACGTATCTGAGTGCTTTTGACTGGCACTGACTGCCCCCGAGTGAATGGATCTACTCCCGTTGCGTTTCTCACTCTAAACGGGGGGCTTTGTTAGGTTCATCGGGAGAGTTTGTGACTCTCTTTGTGTCCACGACCGTGGAACAAAAGGAGGACCGGCTGGACTTAGGATGCTACAGCTTTCTTTGCAAGCATTGGATGGGTGTGCCTGACTGAATGTTTTGGCATCTACGGGGATCCTGGAGGGGCTCTCGTTCAGCTGTACTTCAATGTAGAAGCATCATCTGGCAGACACACGGATGTGTTCGTGGAGGCTTCCTTTGTGTGTGCGCATGTGCAGTCCGAACACATTGGTGACACCCTGCTGAACTCCATCAAGAGCATCTTCATCGCAGACGTCAGTCGAAAAGGAACGATAAACAAGGCTGAGGGGAAAAGGAAAGGGGATAGAAAGAAAGCGTGCTGTTTCTTCTTTCGCATCTCTATGCGCGTTCTGTCTTCCCTCCGCTCTGCCGTCTGTCATCCAGTTGCTTCAGCACACGATCACGTGTCGATTTGCCAAGATCAGCCTGAACGTCTGCCTCATTGTTTTGCAACAGACGGTACTTTCTATTCATATGGCATCCATCCATCCATCCATAGATACATTTATCCATCCATCCATAGATACATTTATCCATCCATCCATAGATACATTTATCCATCCAGCCATAGATACATTTATCCATCCATCCATAGATACATTTATCCATCCATCCATAGATACATTTATCCTTCCAGATTGACAACTACCTCGTCGACTTTCTTGTCAACTTCGCCCCCGTCAACGCATTCAACGCGAAAGGTTCTGTGGACACAGAGATGAACAAAAAGGAATTTCAGTTCAGAGGTGCGCGGGTGAAACGGCGGAACTCTCCGTCTTCAGGAAAAGAAAAAGAGAGAGGCAGATAGAAGCGCACTGTCAGGCAGGTAGCCGGGCGGGCAGACAGACAGACGGATGGATACACTAGAGGGTGAGAGGGACCATAAAAAAAGATTATTGTGGTTCTGCTATGTATGCTCTTTCTTTCTGCATCAGAGGATCTGAAGGATTCCTCAGTGAGTCCAGTCATTCAACCCCGTCTACAACTTTTGTCTCATTTTCGCCTGAGAGACAGACTGTCTTCCTACCTGCCTCTCCCCCCGTCTCCCTCCCTCCCTCCCTCCCTGCGTTCCTTCCCGTCCAGTCCACTCAAAGTTTTTCTCTCTCTCTCTCTCTCTCTCTCTCTCTCTCTCTCCCTCTCTCTCTCTGGGGCAACGCCTTTGTGCGTGCGTCGCTGCAGTTCCCTTGACAGAACTGGAGGCCATTGACGTCAAGGGCCAGATTTTTCGGTTGGTTTGACGGTTGGGTCGGTCGGTCGGTTTTTCTTTCAGATCGGAGAAGAGCTCTGCAGAAGAAGAAAGAGCATTAGGAGGGAAGAGAAGAGAAATGTAGCTGTTACCAGTTTCCTCCATCTTCTTTCCTTATTGCCGAAAAGACATTAAGCGTGATACCTTACAGAAAGAAGAGGCAAAAGGGGCATGGAGGAGAGATCTTCTGCTCTGCCGCTATCTCTTGCGCGCTATCT